>JAKUCV010003997.1:0-76499 GCA_028386065.3 Turnera subulata | reverse complement strand
GAGGCAAATTTGCAAAACACCGTTGCATACCGACTTTAGAGTAAGAGGTGGTGGCAAATATTGTCTTAAGGAAAGTGGCATTAGCAGCACGCCTTGAAGCATCTGCAGTTATTATATTCACAGCCTTGTCTACTCCACATCACCACATAGTGCAAGAAACAGTGTACCAGTGCAGAAAGAAGCTTTTTGTTCCTACATACTTAATATTAATAATAATAATAATAATATATATATATATATCAGTTTCTTTCCAGCTCAAGTACGCATACCCCTCCATGATTATACTCAGTTGAGGAATCATGGCCGACATCCTCTTCTTTCCTTCAGCCTTAATCACGTGTTTTCCTTTCCTTCCTTCTTTTCAGGCCATTAAACCATGGTTTCCTGTGAAACCATGCACCACAACTTCACATACCACATCTTCTCTTCATCTTCTTCCTACCACACCTTCACTGCCGCCACACACACCACCACCGAACCCAACCACCAACCGCCACCAGCCGTCACCTTTCCTCCCCTCTTCCTTCTATCACGCCGCAACCATCCACCACCCATCACCACCGTGCACTGCAACCTGAACCAGCCACTTCACCACCAACTCGCGCGACCATTGCAGGCAACACCGCCGTCCTAAAGTTGCACCACGACCGAACACCGCCACGCCACCATCTTCTTCCCTTTGCACCCTCACTCGCCGACGCCTGCAAGCAACCACGGCACTGACCTCTCTCACGTCGTCGTTCGCGTTCTCCATTGCGCCGTGCCACCACCAGCCAACAGCCCACCGGCCACCGCTGCAAGTCTCCACCGCCACATGAACCGCACCGACAAGCAGGTCACGTCCCAACTTCCAGTGACCGCCCTTCATCGTGCCTGCAGCCGTCGCCTCTTCGCCGGTAACACCCCGAGCGTTTCCTCCTTGTTGCACCGCCGTCCGCAGCCGACCGCCAGCAGCCCTTCTCGCCTCGGAACTGCACCGACCGAGTCCAGCTCCGCCAAGTTCCGGTGAGTTGCGAGCTGGGTTGTGGGTGGGCCGGAAATGCTTGGCCCAAGTTTGGGCTGAACCCAAAGGCCTAAGCCTGCATCACAATAAATGGGCTGATTATATATATGCAGATTATAGTAACGGGAAAATTTATGGTGGAAATAACAATGATAGTAAATATACATACCTCTCTATATATATATACATATATATACTTGGAAGTATAAAAAAAAGGTAAAAAGTACAAGATATCATTATTAGAAATAAATACGCATATTATACCAAGGATATAGCCCGGGTATAAATAATAAAAATGTTATAACGCAATTATATTCATATCATTGTTGTGCATTTATGTGATTGTATGATTAATGCATCTAGGTGAAGAGGACGTGAACGAGGGCTTGGAACCCGTGGGAGAAATTCACGAGGAATTTATCGGCCAAGGTGAGGATAAGTAAATATTTATATACTGCCCGTAGTACCAAGTTACTGTTTGTTTATTATCTGTATTATATGCTTGAATATTTCTTTGTGGCTGTGAATGGATGATGTGAGATGAATTTAATTGGAATTTGTTGCCGTTGATGTTGTTGAATTGATGCTATTGTTAACGTTATTGGTAATGTTAGGAATGTGGTATTAGTAGGTTATTATTGTTGTTGATGGCTGAGAAAATTGTGAGAGTAGAGTACCGAGGGTGCTAGTTGAATAAGCTTGTATTATCCAGACGAGCGGAGAGGCTGTGAGCCTACTCGGGATAATGAGAGAATGGAGGATAACAGAAATTAAATAACTAGAAATAATAAAGCTGGATACACTTAGACATCTAGTAAATCACAGTTAAATGTTGGAATAGTCAGATGGTAGTCTTATTTTTATGGTGTTGGGGGAGAGTGTGCTTGGGGTCTGCTCCCTGTCTGTACAAATTTTTATTTTACGCGCTGGGGGAGAGTGTGCTTGGGGTCTGCTCCCTGTCTGTACCAATTTTTATTTTAGGCGCTGGGGGAGAGTGTGCTTGGGGTCTGCTCCCTGTCTGTGCCAGTTTACGTGGAGGTACCAGGGCGGGGTCCACTGGCTAGCTAGCTTGACTACCAGGCGACGGCCACCATTTAACTAGTGATAGGGGCCCTGATAGTAAAATTGGTATAGCGTGTCTAGGATCACCGAGTATGTTATTTAGGGTCGTGTGAACCTTAATTTATTATTGTTGATGTGACTTCGATTATTTACGGTTGTTTGTATATGTATATTTTGCTAATGGATTTTACCCGGTGAGCACTTTGGACTCACCCCTCGCTTGCGTGACCTGGTCGCGTAGTTTGATTTTGCGTAGCTCAGGTACGTTCAAGGCAAGCTGTGGCGCACCCTCTGCCAGTCCCGGATCCATCCTGCGATGCATTGCTATTGTTGCTTATTGTTGTATTGTATTAAGACTTCCGCTGTTTGCATTTTACTACTCATTTCTGATGCATGTTATAATAATGTCTCCGTGCCGGGACAAGTACTGTTGATGTATGATGTACTGTTATTGTATTATTATTGTTGGTTGTGATATTTACCACTTTGGATACTGTGATAGTATGCAGTCCCACGTGTTCACTGTGTATAACGATAAATACGGGTCGGGGCATTTCATTTTGGTAGCGGAGCGGGCTGTAGGTCCTTGGTTGTTGTTTGATTGTCTGTGCATATCCTGCTCCACATGTTATAAATATAATACTCATGCATACATCTTCATATAGGAATGACGAGATGGATCCGGCTGAGGGACACCAGCATGCCGCCCAACAGCACTTGGAAGAGGACCAAGTGTCAATCGGTCAACCGTATGTGTACGAAGAAGAACCACATGTCTACGATGGGGTACCGGGTATGCCATACCAGATGTCCTTGCAGATGATGCACATGATGATCCAGATCCTTCATCGGCAGACAGCCGGGGGACCAGTCGAAGACCCTGTTTTTACCAAGCTATCTGAGCTTAGAGGTGAGCCTTTTTCAGGAGCGACTGACCCTCGTGAGGCAGACGAGTGGTTACGACAGATCGCCAGGGTCATGCTTAAGATCAGGTGCACAACTGACCAGTGGGCGAACTATGTCGCTTCTCTTTTTCGTGAAGAAGCAACAACATGGTGGGAATCGACCACAAGAGACCTGCCGAAACCAGTGGTGATGCCATGGGCTGAGTTCACAGCCATGTTCAGGGACAAGTTCATTACTGAAGAATTTCAGGAAAGCATGCAGCGCGAATTCCTGGAATTGCGCCAGGATAATATGACCGTGACAGAGTATGAGAAGAAGTTTGATCGTTTGTCCCTGTATGTTGGAGATCTGGTAGCAACTACCAAAGCCAGATGCCAACGTTTCTGGAGAGGTCTACATCCTGACATCCGAGCTATCATGGGATGCAAGGATTATGCTGGATATCAGGACATGGTAAGGGATGCTCAGAAGGCTGAAGTTACATGGCGTGATCAACAGGAATATCGCCGAAAGAGAAATGCACCGCAGGTTCCTCCTAGTCAGAACAAGAAGCCATATGTACCTGCCGCTAGTGCACCTACAGCTGGACGAGGACAGTATCAGCAGATGACTCATGGACGTGGTTGGACTAACAACCGCGGAGCTCCGACTGGAGGATGGAGTGGACCTGGAGTGACTAGTTCTGGAGATAATCGCTTCCGACGTCCCATATCATCGGTCAGATGCTTTGAGTGCAATGAGTTGGGACATTATCGTTATGCATGTGCAAAGCTTGGGAGGGCCAGTAACTCTGCACCGGCACCAACAGTCCAGACCTCTGTAGCTAGCGTGCCAAGTGGATCCAGAGCTCATGGACAAGGTCATGGTCGTGGGAATCCTTCACCAGGAACCCAATCTGGTGCTAATCAAAGCACAACAGTTCCTAGAGCTTTTGTCATTACCGCAGAAGAAGACCCTGATGCTGCCCAAGTTATAGCAGGTATCTTTACAGTACATGGTAGTGTTGCATTCACATTAATTGATCCTGGAGCTACACATTCCTTTATAGCCCAAACCTATTCTATGCAACATAACTGTGAAGATGTATCCCTAGAAAAACCGATGAGGGTTAGATTACCCGCAGGCATCATAGTGAGATTAGATAGAGTTTGTAAGGATGTGCCGCTAGAGTTTGGGGATGAAACCTTTCCTGCCCGACTCATTGTCATGAACATGGGAGGATTTGATATAATTCTAGGCATGGATTGGTTGTCGAAGTATCAAGCTTTGGTGGATTGCCGAGCTAAGCAAGTGAGGTTGACATCCGCCGAAGGCCGGTCGATTGTTATATCCGGAGTGGGGAGAACTACAACCACATGTAGTATCTCTGCTACCCAGGGCTACGGAATGAAGCAACATGGACTAGATGCTTTGCTGACTCACATTTCAGGTGAAGAAATACAAGGTCC
Organism: Turnera subulata; assembly: GCA_028386065.3. NCBI lineage: Eukaryota > Viridiplantae > Streptophyta > Magnoliopsida > Malpighiales > Passifloraceae > Turnera > Turnera subulata. The sequence continues at coordinate 72,080 of JAKUCV010003997.1, read as the reverse complement.
TACCCCGGAGGATGTACCAGTTGTGAAGGAGTTTGTTGATGTTTTTCCAGATGATCTACCTGGTTTGCCACCCGATAGAGAGGTTGAGTACACCATCGAGCTTATACCTAGAGTTACACCTATCTCGATGGCACCGTATAGGATGGCACCGACAGAGCTTCAGGAGCTGAAGAAGCAGCTAGACAAATTACTGGAGAAAGGTTTCATCAGACCTAGTACCTCACCATGGGGTGCACCAGTCTTGTTCGTGAAGAAGAAGGATGGTAGTCTGCATATGTGTGTAGACTATCGCCAGATCAACAAGGTGACAATCAAGAATAAGTCCCCGTTACCAAGGATTGATGATCTTTTTGACCAGCTTCAAGGAGCAATGGTGTTTTCAAAGATTGATCTCCGATTGGGCTATCACCATATCAAGATTTCGGAGAAGGACATACCGAAGATAGCTTTCCGCACACGGTATGGCTACTTCGAATTCACTGTGGTACCTTTCGGTTTGACCAATGCACCGGCAGTATTCATGTGCTTGATGCACTTGGTGCTGAATGAGTTCTTGGATAAGTTTGTTGTGGTCTTCATCGACGATATCCTCATCTACTCCAAGAGTAAGGAAGAGCACGAAGAGCATTTGAGGATAGTGCTTCAAAGGTTTAGGGAGAAGCAGCTGTATGCCAAATTCAGCAAGTGCGAATTTTGGCTTGGAGAAGTTTCCTTCCTCGGACATGTAGTAGGCGAGGATGGAATAAAGGTTGATCCTGCCAAAGTTAAGGCTGTGTTGGAGTGGGAGCCTCCTAAGAATATGTCCGAAGTCAGGAGTTTTCTTGGCCTTGCAGGATATTATCGGAGGTTCATAGAAGGTTTTTCCTTATTAGCCAGTCCCATGACTAAGCTATTGAGGAAAGAACAAGCTTTTGTTTGGAGCCCAGAGTGCCAACGGAGTTTTGAGGAGCTTAAGAAGAAGCTGACCACGACACCAGTGCTAACAATACTGAAGCCAGGAGTTGAGTACGTGCTGTTTTGTGACGCATCAGGTCTTGGCTTAGGAGCTGTGCTGATGCAAGAAGGACGAGTGATCGCCTATGCCTCCAGACGGCTAAGGACTCATGAGAAGAACTACCCGACTCATGATCTTGAGATGGCAACTGTGATTTTGGCTCTAAAGATTTGAAGACACTACTTGTTTGGAGAGAAGTGTCGAATCTTCACCGACCACAAAAGCCTCAAGTACATCATGACTCAGAAGGAGCTTAACCTGCGACAAAGACGCTGGGTTGAATTGCTTAATGATTATGACTGTACTATTGAGTATCACCCAGGAAAGGCTAATGTGGTAGCTGATGCTTTGAGCCGCAGACAATCGGATGATTCCTCCACTAGTTACTTGATGTTTTCACTTATCGAGTTAAGGAAGTTGGGAGTTGACTTGACAGTAGATGATACAGGAGCTTTGCTGGCACACATGAGTGTTAAGTCTAACCTAAGAGGATGGATAGTGGAGTTACAAGATAGAGATCCCCGACCTGGTCAAGCTAAAGGAGGGAGTAAGGAGTGGAAAAGAATACAAGTTTTGCATAACTAATGATGGAGCATTGATGATTGGGAAACGGGTATGTGTACCCAATGTCAGTAATATGCGTAGTCAAATCCTTGAAGAAGGTCATAGGACACCGTATGCGATGCATCCTGGAAGTACCAAGATGTATCAGAACCTGAAGAGTCATTTCTGGTGGCCTCGTATGAAGAAGGATGTAGCCGAGTATGTCCCAAGATGCATTACTTGCCAGCAGGTGAAAGCTGAACATCAGGCTCCAGCAGGCAAAATGAGATCGTTGACAATACCGGAGTGGAAGTGGGAGATGATCACTATGGATTTTATGATTGGTTTACCGATGACTCGGAGGCAACATGATGCTATTTGGGTCATCATAGACCAATTAACAAAATCGGCTCATTTCCTCCCTATTCGCCAAACTGATACCATGGACACTTTGGCGAGTAAGTATATTGCTGAGATTGTGAGACTACACGGGATCCCAAAGTCCATAGTCTCAGACAGAGATCCCAGATTCATATCACGATTCTGGAAGAGTTTACAAGCTACTTTAGGAACCAAGTTGAGCTTCAACACTGCTTTTCATCCTCAGAAAGATGGACAGTCCGAGAGGACCATACAGACACTGGAGGATATGCTTAGGGCTTGTGCACTTAACTTCAGTGGGAGTTGGGATAAGTATCTACCCTTAGTAGAGTTTGCATATAACAATGGCTACCATTCCAGCATTGGTATGCCACCTTTTGAGGCTCTTTATGGAAGGAAGTGTAGAAGTCCGGTATGTTGGGATGAAGAAGGTATGAGACTGATCATTGGACCGGATTTAGTCCAACAAACAGTCGATAAGATTCAGACAGTGAAACAGCGCATGAGAGCTGCTGAGGATCGACAAAAGAGCTATGCCGACAAACACCGACGTGAGATGGAGTATAACGTTGGTGAGAAAGTTTTTCTCAGAGTTGCACCCTGGAAAGGAGTGATTAGGTTCGGCAGAAGAGGAAAACTGAGTCCAAGGTATATCGGGCCATATGAGATTGTTGAGGCGATTGGACCACTAGCTTACAGGTTGTCATTACCTGAAGAGCTTTCACGCATACATGATGTATTTCACGTCTCTATGCTGAGGAGGTACAGATCAGACCCTAGTCATATTGTGGCCCCAGTGGATGTTGAAGTGGCAGAAGATCTTACCTACACAGAAGTACCGGAACGGATTCTTGCTCGAGAAGTACAGCAACTACGGAACCGCACCATTTCCATGGTAAAGGTCAAGTGGAGTAAGCATTTCGCTAACGAGTCAACATGGGAAGTCGAGGAGCACATGCGATCCCAGTACCCACATCTCTTCACCGGATCAGCTTGAATTTCGGGGACGAAATTCTTTTAAGGGGGGTAGACTGTAACAGCCGGGGTAAAAATTTATATTTTTACCGGACTGTAAAATGCTTGGCACAGTAATTTACCATGTAAAAATATTCTTGGAAATTATTTTATGGTAAACCGAGCATCAGATTTCAATTCCGAGTTTCGACCCATACTTCGGATGTTTTTACGGAATTTTCCGGGTTAGGAAAACCTTAAAAAGAACAATTATATCCCTAGGTTAGTTTTACAACTAAGAGAAACTAGAAGGGGCATATAAGTCTTACGCTATAAGAATACTTAATAATATTAATAATAATAATAATAATAATAATAATAATAAAAATATCAGTTCCTTTCCAGCTCAAGTATGCATACCCCTCCAAGATTATACTCAGTTGAGGAATCATGGCCGACATCCTCTTCTTTCCTTCAGCCTTAATCACGTGTTTTCCTTTCCTTCCTCCTTTTCAGGCCATTAAACCATGGTTTCCTGTGAAACCATGCACCACAACTTCACATACCACATCTTCTCTTCATCTTCTTCCTACCACACCTTCACTGCCGCCACACACACCACCACCGAACGCAACAACTAACCGCCACCAACCGTCACCTTTCCTCCCCTCTTCCTTCTATCACGCTGCAGCCATCCACCACCCATCACCACCGTGCACTGCAACCTGAACCAGCCACTTCACCACCAACTCGCGCGACCACTGCAGGCAACACCGCCGTCCTAAAGTTGCACCACGACCGAACACCGCCACGCCACCATCTTCTTCCCTTTGCACCCTCACTCGCTGACGCCTGCAAGCAACCACGGAACCGACCTCTCTCACATTGTCGTTCGCGTTCTCCATCGCGCCGCGCCACCACCAGCCTACAGCCCACCGGCCACCGCTGCAAGTCTCCACCGCCACACGAACCGCAGCGACAAGCAGGTCACGTCCCAACTTCCAGTGACTGCCCTTCATCGTGCCTGCAGCCGTCGCCTCTTTGCCGGTAACACCCCGAGCGTTTCCTCCTCGTTGCACCGCCGTCCGCAGCCGACCGCCAGCAGCCCTTCTCGCCTCAGAACTGCACCGACCGAGTCCAGCTCCGCCAAGTTCCGGTGAGTTGCGAGCTGGGTTGTGGGTGTGCCGAAAATGCTTGGCCCAAGTTTGGGCTGAACCCAAAGGCCTAAGCCTGCATCACAATAAATGGGTTGATTATATATATGCAGATTATAGTAACGGAAAAATTTATGGTGGAAATAACAATGATAGTAAATATACATACCTCTCTCTATATATATACATATATATACTTGGAAGTATAAAAAAAGAAAGATAAAAAGTACAAGATATCATTATTAGAAATAAATACGCATATTATACCAAGGATATAGCCCGGGTATAAATAATAAAAATGTTATAACGCAATTATATTCATATCATTGTTGTGCATTTATGTGATTGTATGATTAATGCATCTAGGTGAAGAGGATGTGAACGAGGGCTTGGAACCCGTGGGAGAAATTCACGAGGAATTTATCGGCCAAGGTGAGGATAAGTAAATATTTATATACTGCCCGTAGTACCAAGTTATTGTTTGTTTATTATCTGTATTATATGCTTGAATAATTCTTTGTGGCTGTGAATGGATGATGTGAGATGAATTTAATTGGAATTTGTTGCCGTTGATGTTGTTGAATTGATGCTACTGTTAACGTTATTGGTAATGTTAGGAATGTGGTATTAGTAGGTTATTACTGTTGTTGATGGCTGAGAAAATTGTGAGAGTAGAGTACCGAGGGTACTAGTTGAATAAGCTTGTATTATCCAGACGAGCGGAGAGGCTGTAAGCCTGCTCGGGATAATGAGAGAATGGAGGATAACAGAAATTAAATAACTAGAAATAATAAAACTGGATACACTTAGACATCTAGTAAATCACAGTTAAATGTTGGAATAGCCAGATGGTAGTCTTATTTTTATGGTGCTGGGGGAGAGTGTGCTTGGGGTCTGCTCCCTGTCTGTACCAATTTTTATTTTAGGCGCTGGGGGAGAGTGTGCTTGGGGTCTACTCCCTGTCTGTGCCAGTTTACGTGGAGGTACCAGGGCGGGGTCCACGGGCTAGCTAGCTTGACTACCAGGCGACGGCCACCATTTAACTAATGATAGGGGCCCTGATAGTAAAATTGGTATAGCGTGTCTAGAATCACCGAGTGTGTTATTTAGGGTCGTGTGAACCTTAATTTATTACTGTTGATGTGACTTGGATTATTTACGGTTGTTTGTGTATGTATATGTTGCTTATGGATTTTACCCGGTGAGCACTTCGAACTCACCCCTCGCCTGCGTGACCTGGTCGCGTAGTTTGATTTTGCGTAGCTCAGGTACGTTCGAGGCAAGCTGTGGCGCACCCTCTGCCAGTCCCGGATCCATCCTGCGATGCATTGCTATTGTTGCTTATTGTTGTATTGTATTAAAACTTCCGCTGCTTGCATTTTACTACTCATTTCTGATGCTTGTTATAATAATGTCTCCGTGCCGGGACAAGTACTGTTGATGTATGATGTACTGTTATTGTATTATTATTGTTGGTTGTGATATTTACCACTTTGGATACTGTGATAGTATGTAGTCCCACGAGTTCACTGTGTATAACGGTAAATACGGGTCGGGGCGTTTCACAACGGACACAAAAGATAGAAACTTAAATTATTAATTGTAATTGGTGACTTATGTAATATTATTAATGGCTTAAAAACTCTCACAATAAGAAATGCATCAGCGATATATACCGTTTATTTTTTTATTGTTGTCTTTTTTAACAACATTTTAATTGTTGACTGATTCAATGTAAACTGTTAATATTTGGAAATATTAATGAGAGGTCAACGGTGAACCTCACGTCGGATTGTAATTTTGATTTTGTTGTTAAATATAAAGTAAGATTTTTTTATCAAATTATTAATTAATGGATAAATAGTAAATATAAAGTATAAATATTATAGCTTTGTACACTCTAAACAGAACGTGCCGTACTGGATTATTGTGGTGGTATAGTAGTTTCTTTTTTTACGAATGTAAGAACGTTTCTTCTTTTTTGTGGAAAGCGATTCTAACATCCTAAAAACAAAAAGGAACACTGAATTTACCCGCGCACGTGTAACGGATTGGCAAACTCCTCCATGCAGTTTGGGCCTGGGTTTAGAGGCTGTAATGGGCTTGGTGATGTTGCGGAATCAGATCACTAAAGTAGCGGTGGAGAAAGCCGCGCTTCAGCTCATGATGAGTAGGAACCAAAAGCTCGAGACCAACTTAAAAGATTTAATAGGGCGCTGTTAGGATGCACATTGCATGTGGTTTCATCACCATTTATCATAAACACCTTCATTAAAAGCAATATTAATAGAAATGATCATATGACACAGTGAGCTCTTAGAATTTGGAACTACAGAACGCGATTGAAATGTAATACTTTGCGAAGCTGGGCCAGTAATGTGTTTCATTCTTTCCCTTTGCTATTTTCTTTTGCATCAACTAGCTTCTGTAGTATGATGGGTGTTGCACGGATTTTCAAGCGGGGCCACTTGTTGGAGCTCCCAGGATAAGCATTATCGTTGAAGCTTTCAGGCTCGCCATTCCTGACTTCCAATACTTGAAGCTTCAGGCTCATCCTGCAGCAGCTACTCCAAGATTAAGACAGACTCGTGACCACATTCATTATTGCATCAAACATGACGAAACTTGAACGTTTCTTGCAGGCATCTAATTGTATCACACCAATTTGTAATGCCCATCATCCCAAACTTCACCTATGCTCATCTGTGGTCATATGCACAGCCTACACTTTTATGTGAACCATGTCCAGGTACAATGCTTGATGTATTTGCTAGGACGATGAATATCCCACGGAAAGAAACACCTCCAATATTTGACTTAGACTAGATCAGATGAAGGGCCTATTACAGAAACTTGGCATATTGCCTTGGGAAAATGATTTCAGCGCAGGTCCAAGCATATTTAGTTTCTTCACAGGGTTAATAATTGGCAGGTCCAAGCATAGTTAGTTCCTTCACAGGATTAACTAGTGTCACCCAATTCAAAGCAACTTTTTAAATCAAAAACATACTCTCGGGTGAGTAAAAATTCAAATTAGCAGTTCATAACTAGTTAGTCACAGTTTCCTCTTCACATCACCACCAGTATTTATTTACAAAGGTAAAAGCAAGACGGGGCATGGGATGAACTCAGCCAGCAGGTTCGCATCCACATGCTTGGAGTGAATGGCTTCCATGCTTATGACTACTAGATCCAAGTTAAGTTCGTCAGCCACCTCACCTATGATGGCAGTTGGCTTGTTTCCATCACCAAGTTTCTCCAGTAACTTGAATTCCTGGAATCCACCTGCCATTTTGCCAACACAATAAAACCCCCATACTTTCAGAAGAATGAATAGATAATGGCATTACCATGGAATACATTAAAATAAGCACACCTATGTACAATATAACAATGCAGAGTGCATATCATGGATCATGGAATACTTTAAACAAGCAGATGGATGTACAGCATCACAATGCAGAGTGCCCACTCTAATTGTCAGCACACATTGAATGTGCTCCTTGCAACTATCTCTTCCCACGGACTGGGGCTTTATAGTTTTACATTTTTCGTACCGAGTTTTATGCAAACCACTCTGTTTGGGTTGAGTTATGAAAAATACTTCTTATATAAGTCTCAAACCATGTTTTGACTGATAAGTTCTTTTAAAGGGCATCAAGCACATCTTTTTACGAGTAAAATTTTTCAAGTCATGATAAGTTCCAATACTGCTACTGGTAAAATTTCCCTTGCATCTCAAAAGTCAAAACATGCCTTTTTTTAAAAAAAACTGCACAAAACATGTCTTTACTCATAGCTGACATCATAAAGTGACAGTAACAGGTTGAATGTAAATCCCTTTTTGATGACTTAGTGTGGTTTCTACTTAATCTAAAAGTCTAAAGTTATTATCAACCAACAAAGCTCATTAATTTGAGATGAAAACAACTCATGCCATGTGGATTCTTAATTTGTTTCATGGAACAGTTGTGACAAGTTATTTAACTCTTATTTACAAGTTCCAAACAACAAGTAGAAGCTTTTCTATTACTTTGAAGTCAATTTCCCACTTAAGACTAATTACAACTAACTCATTTTCTCATGAATTTTAAGTCGAAAGTCACCAATTATTTCTATCGAAACCAACTAGCTAATAGAATTCTCACAAGTCACAAGACATTAAGCCAAAATTTTGAAGTCATCCGAAACAGACACTAATTCAGCAGCTATTCATTAGAAGTCGGTCCAAACTTTTAGCCGTTTAAAATACACTCTTCTTTGTAAAACAGAAACAAAAAGTAAGTTTTGCGAGGATAGTTAGAATAAATGCAAACCTTCAGAGAGATGCCAACGAATGCTAGACATTTGAGTTTCATGCTCCGGCAATGAGTCTCTCTCCTTTTCATCAATAACTGCAAAAAATGCAAGTTTCTATATTCAATGAATATAGCGCAAAAAGAGGGTGTGAAACAGAGAAGGGAGTCAGCAATACTCTCAACACTTCCTGTGACACAGGACATTAGGCCAAAAGCGAGCACTTACCGACAACTGTGATGTCTGCTGAATATTTCTTCGCCAAAGCAGCAGCAGTTGCAATAGCCTATCCGATAAAAAATTGAATACATCAGCAAACCCAAGTGCTTATAATCAAAGAGGCAATTTAGCCATCTTGTATGTGCATCATTTGCATTCTGCAAAACTTCATCAGAATCACTATGATTCTCACCCAAGGTATGCGTCACATTGCCCGTGTCATACTTCCAATACCTAAGTATTGCTAGAAGCTACAACATGGGTTCTGAGACAATTCTAACCATTCACATACAAATTACTCTAAGCTGAAACAATTAATCAAGAATGTGTCTAAGAAAGGAAAGTAATTAATCTGTGGAAAGAGATAACAACGAAGAAAGGTGCTTTGGGAAGATCACCTGTCTTGTTCCTTCGGACAGATAAGGATTCCGGTCAGTGATTGGAAGAAGCAGATGCGAGAAATGAGTGTAAGCTTCTGCAGCCAAAGCAACTTCGGATTCTTGCGGCGTAGCCTTGGCTGATTACAAGTCAACCATACACACAACGCCACAAGCTATTAAACAAATTGAGAACACACAGCAATCTTCGAATACAGATCAGTGATTATACACCAGCAAAAAAAAAAACGGGTAAGAGCAATTGTAATCCCATAAAAAAATTTAGGTAAATATCACGAAATATGACTACAACAGCGAACTCTCTTATAATTTCACACTTCAAACGAAAAAACAAAATTAAGAAACAAATCTCTGCTCTCATATTCAACAGGTAACTGTAATTAAATAATGTGAGGGAATACAGAGGAACGAGAGGGATTACCTTTATGTCCGATTCCACGGAGCCGGGGGAAGAGAGAGCTCTTAAGGGAATTACATTTGAGAGGAGAGGCCCCAAAAGTTAAAGAGAACAGAAACTGATCATTAAACGACGGCGTCGGAGGACAGGAAGTCAAAGCTTTCGCGTGACACGAAGTCTCGACTGGGACGGCGAGCAAGCAATGAGCAAACGCCATGGAAAATTAGACGACAAAGCAGAGAGGGCAAAGCGCGAGAGAAGCAAAGCAGCAAGAGAGTTGCGTTGTTGTTTCCAGAAAAAAAAAAAAGAGAGAGCCAACAAAGTGAAGTGAAAGCGAAGGGAAATGATCGCATGGGGTGCGACGTGTAGAGAGATCGGATAAGTTCGCTTTCCCCCTGTGGGCCCCATTTCGTTTGTCGTTGTTTCGCGGCTTCTTGATCACTGCCAAGGGTCCCCCACCCCACTCACTTGCCACGTAATGGCCAAAACGTGCCGTTTTTTGGATCACGTAGGTAGTCCCCCAAATACGACGTAGTTGAACTTAAGCACCAGACTCTCCATCCAGTCCACCACTCGGTGTCATCATCGTCTCGGGTCGGGGGTCAGCCGTACCGGTGGCCGCGATGGAAAGCGGCGACGACGACGACGTTGAAGAGCGGCGGAATATGACGACCGTGTCCCGGCATAGTTTCGGCGATGATTCGGATAGCCCGACCTTCACCGTCTCGATAATCGAGGTTCGCTAGCTTCACTTAACTTATATCTGAAAGAAGAAAAAGAGAATCTGATTATGAGAATGCAAAACGGTGTCTTTCTTCCAGAATATGAAAGAAGAGTACGGGCTGTTTGTGTGGCCGTGTAGTGTTATTCTTGCTGAGTATGTTTGGCAACAGAGATTGCGGTTTTCTGGCGCTAGTGTAGTCGAGGTAATTCTAATTCGTAGTTCCTTATCCATGCTATACATTCAAATAATTTTTTATTTGTGCTTCGTTTTGCAGTGTGCTTGGATATATGGGGAAGGGAGGGGATTTCTTTTACGGTTATTTAACTAATCTAAAACTCTTAGCTTGCAGCTTGGCGCCGGGACTTCCTTGCCTGGATTAGTTGCCGCCAAACTGGGTTTGGACGTGACTCTAACTGATGATTCCAACAGATTGGAGGTATTACTCGCCAATCCATTTCTGTTTCCTGTAAAGTTTCAAAAAGTTACTTTTATGGTTAATCCGGGTGAAAAGCTGAAATGATGGTGAGAAAGTCATGATAAACTCTATACTGCAAAATCTACCGTTGCTTAGATAGATTTTCTGGCAATACAAGCACCGAAAGAACCTGTTTTAGTCCAATATTCAAACGCAGAATTGGTGCCATTTATAGATTTAAGGGGAAGTTTTCCATGTTTGCAATGTCCAAGTTCCTTTTTGTTGATTTGGAACTCTGTTGCTTCCGGGTAATCGTTTTATCAGTTATTCTTGTGTTTCCTGTCTCATAAAGGTGTTATATTGGATCTGCAGGTGTTGGACAACATGAGAAGAGTGTGTGATTTAAATAAAGTTGGCTGTAAAGTAAGCCACCGCTGTGACACTGCTTGTTGTCTGGTTATTGTTCTGTGTGAGGTTACTCTTCTGGACTCTTTAACAATCTACAGCATTTTGAGCAGGTACTTGGGCTGACATGGGGTGTGTGGGATGCATCCATATTCAGCTTGAAACCAAAAGTTATTTTGGGGGCTGATGTGTTTTATGACTCGAGCGGTACTACTTTTGACCATCCTCTTTCCTTTTTATCTTGTTAAACTGGGCTTGAGCTGAAATTTAGGGTGGCATTTTGTGTCTGTGTAAGCTTTTGATGACCTCCTTGCTACTGTGACATTCCTGCTAAAAAATTCTCCGGACGCTGTCTTCATTACAACCTATCATAACCGAAGGTATGTCTGCTTTGTATTTTGACCTAATTTAATGTTTTGAGCCTCGTCCTCCCGATTTCACACCTTTTTGGCAATAGCATCTCTTTCTGTTCTTCGTTTTGCTGGCTATATCATTTGTTTTCTTATTGACCTTATATGCAGTGGGCATCATCTCATTGAATTCTTGATGGAGAAATGGGGATTAAGGTGTGTGAAGCTTCTTGATGGCTTTTCTTTCATTCCATCATACAAGGCTTCTGGGATAAGTGGCAACATTCAGTTGGCTGAGATTGTATTGCGTAGTGAACCATCTGAGGTATAAATAGGCTTGTCTTAGCATTTGGAGAGGTATCGGGTGAATCAGCCATTCAGCAACTTTGCTTACAATATTACTTCCTCCATGAGAGGAGATTTCAACGTCCCGCAGAGAAGATCATTTACGGTAATTCAACTGATTGGAGGAGCTTATTTCTCCTTTTACAATTAGCTAGCATTTCCTTATGTAGATATTGGTAAAGGACATAGGTCCTGCAATTCTTGGAACCTTATTAAGGATGGAGTTCTTTTTTTGCATTTCAAGGTCTTTTTATTGGCTTATTACCTTGGGCATCAAGTATACATGTGTCCATTAGATTTTTAAAACAGTTTGTTCATGTTTTGTCTTCCTAAAGCTATTTGTGCGTAAATATCCTGCTGTATGCTAATCTTCTTGAAACTTTCTAAAAGAGTTGAATTTATGATATCCTTTGCTCGGTATCTTGGTGAAGTGTTTGTTACCAAGGAGTCGGGTAGATTCTCTTTATATGGAGACTTATTCTACTTCTTTGTGGTGTCATTTGTTCAATTTGTGGAACATCATTTTCTCTGATAATTGAACACCAAATTGATATGCGCAGCAATAATAGGCTTCTATTCATAATGATACGAGATTATATGGTTGTCCATACTACTGGCTTGCAGACGACCTAGCATTTTTATATGACAAACTAACACTTCATCCATCGCTCATGGTTACGTTTAACTAGGATAAGCGAAGAGATCTTTAGTTTACCACCCTACAGTCCTTCCTGACCTCCTGGCCACCTGTAATGCTGCTCATCTTGATCATAGAGTTGGCAAAAGCTTTCGAAAAAGTGTCTTTTGAGCTGGCAAACTTGGAAACCAGTTGTTTAGTTTTTGGAGTGGTGAGGAGAGCTTGGTCTGAAGAGAATAAGCTCTTTCCTTGGAGGATCAACTTGAAATATGTGTTGTCAAAGGTTGTCGAGGAAGGATCCATGGTGGCTCCTGCATTTTTTGCGTTGTTATTTTTTGGACAAATGTTCCTTAAGCTTGCGGCAAATGATGGGTGGAGTGTGGGGTCTATGTCATGGGTAGCATTGAAATTGTGAAGCCTGTTTTTGAAGGATGAACAATGAGAAAAACCGAGAGTGTGTCCACCTGTGCATATGAACAAGGGTTAACTTCATTCATCTGAGATGAGGCCACTAATTGCTCAGAGAATCCTAAGTAGAAGAGTAGCAAGGCGTCTAATTTGTTTACCTGAGAGTGCTACCAGGTCATCCATGGACAGACCTCTCTGGGAGAAGCTTTGCTGTAGTTGAGATATGTTGAATGTTGGAGCTGGCAGTTGTTTTGTCTCACTGGCTTTTGATGTCCTCCCATCTTTTCTTCCTTTTGGGACATTCCATGTTGGACCTCCAGACTGCAAGACGGATAATAAAAAATGTAAGATGATGCAGTTTTCTTTTTAAATAAGGGCTTCTATGTTATTAGTATTAGATTTTCCATTTTGACGTCCAATTCTGGTCATTTGAGATAGTTGATCGTGGATTAAAGAGTTGGTTGTTCGATAATCTTACAAGTACAACTGCATCCCTTGCAGCCAAAGCCAATATATCAGCACATGACACAATGCCGGGGCACAGAGCTTCCACTTCTTTCTTTGCATTATCAATGACATAGAATGCATGCAAAGAGAGATTGGGTGGTCCATCTTTCTCTGCTTTATTGTTTCCTTTCGAATTTAGCAACACAGAAGCATCACAGCCCTTGAACCAAAAGGAGCAAGCAATCAGGTTGGAATGCAAATGACAGAAAAGATGCCTATCTAGATAATGAAACATATCAAGTCTCTGTTTTAAAGAGAAAAATTAGTAATGTGTACCCTTATGAAGCAGTCGTGGAAATGCATCCTGAGTAGTGCCGCAGGCACTGTTTTGTCTTTCGCCATTGCTTTCTTCACAGCTTCTGTGACTACTGTCTCAACATCAGGGCATGTTTTTTCATAGTAATTCAAGCTAAGCGCATTTCCTGATCCCGATTGGGTGAACAGGAGAACCCAGCCTAAGAATAAAGCAACAATGGATGCCATACTAGTTAGTTACTACGTTAACTCTCACTTCTGATTTTGCATGGAATACGAAATGAGCTACTTATAGGCGTGATGATGCTTGAATATGTGAGAGAGTTGTTATCAGAGAGCAGATGTTGGCCCCATATCATGAATTAGTTAAGGCATAAAGTTGATGATGGAGTAGTAAGTTTTAAGCATTCCCATGGATGCTCAACGACAAGAAGAAATCATGTCAATTCTGTCCTCATCCCGACTGCCTAGAGACCTCTGGTGGCATGGCATGGGAGTGCCAACAACTGTAGGTTCACTTTGTTCCTATTCAAGCTCGGTACTAGAAAGCACAGTCATTTATGCCATTTTCGAATATTTTGTAGCTTCTTTTTCGAATATTTTGTAGCTTCTTTACTTGATATGTTAAGCCTCAAATGATGGAATGTCTCATAAGAGTCATGACAACGCCATAGGATGACTTAGAAATCGGATTGATGGCCATCTCCTTGACCTTTTCAAGAGAAACACAATCAATTCATGCCTGAAACAGTTTGCTAATTAACCATAAACCTACTAGTCCTACAAGGCTACTACCATCGCCATATACTTATTTCTATTGCTCTGTTACTCACGGGAGTGAAAAGTTATCACTTAAAAGCCAATAATTCATTTGCCTTTGCATGCGTAGTGAGCGCAAGGCAATCATGCAACAATGTGATCTGAGAACATGGGGCCCTATAACCAAATGAGGAATATTGTCGGGACAGTGGTTAAGGTTAAGACATCAAATTAGTTATGCGACTCACCTGAAGTCAAAGTTTGTGTCTGAAGTCATTATTAGAATATTAATTTGTCCGTCTGAATGTCGCGTCGTTAATTGCTTAGTTGATATGATAATGGTGTGTCTGTGTGGGGGTTATGGAATTGACACATTATCTTCATGTGCATTATTCTACTAACTGAACTGTAGTGGTTGCATCAGAAAAACTGAGCCAGCTAGCTACGAGGAACTCAAAATTTGTGGAGATGAAGTTTTCTTGCGGGCAGCTTTAACTTTACCAAATCATCATCTATTGTTGGATGCCTTTCTCTTTGATGTCACTAGTCCTCTCTACACAAACCCACACAAACCCACTGGTCTCTTAAACTTCCAGTGAAAATCTGTACTCAAATGAGACACAATTCATTTGCGTACATAGTCTAAGATCACTGTAAATTTTATGGGTTCTGTAAAAAGTCCACTAAAAAGTTTAGGGATCCAATCTTGACAACAAACTTTTTTTTATCGCCAGGAGAGAAAAAAGATTTTCATGGAGAGATTGTTAAATTCTGGTCATAGATTCTATGAATCATTTAATTGGAGTAGTCGCTGAAGGGCAGCAGATCCATTTCAATTCGCACTTGGTAAATAAATAGCATTAAGCCATTTTAACAAAGAAAAAATGATTACTAGGAAGGGCCCAAAATATTGGCTACTAGCATATAAGAAAAAAAAATCCAGACCGAGGTTGGCCCGAACAATTAGGCTCATAAGCCCATTTTTAAGAGCCAGAAAAGCCCATCGTCAATCTTGATCAGATTTCAATTTGAACTGTCAGAAGTCCAGACAAACGAACCGGTGTAGGGTTTATATCAGACCGGGAAATAGTTACATGAAACCACCAGAGCACGGTTTCGCCGCTTTGCAGTCGTATTTTTTCCTCTGAAACTTGAACTCTCTCAGGCTCAGCTTCGTCGTCAAAGAATTCCACTACCATGGGCACCAAAAATGGTGAAGGGAAGAAGGAGAAGAAGAACAAAAACAAGAGCGGCAAAGCCAAGAGGAGCAAAGGCTCGGCGGGCGATGAAGGGAGGAGCAACGTCATCGAGGATCCTCGATTCGCGGGGATACACACCGACCCTCGGTTCCAGAAAGTGCCGGAGCGGAAGCTCAAGGTCTCCATCGACTCTCGCTTCTCTCGCATGCTCACCGACAAGAACTTCGCCACCTCTTCCGCCCCGTTAGACAAGCGAGGCCGGCCCAAGAAGCAGCGGCCCATGGACCTCCTGGGCCGGTACTATCAAATCGATGAAGAAGAAGAAGAAGGGAAGAAGCGGAAGAAGAAGAAGGAAGTGACCGAGTCGAGTAGCGAGTCGGAATCGGAGGAAGAAGAATTGAGAAGGCCGAAGAAGAAAAGTGAAGAGACCGAGTCGAGCAGCAGCGAGTCGGAATCGGAGGAAGAAGAAGAATTGGAAAGTGCGAAGAAGAAAAATGAAGATACCGAGTCGAGCAGCGAGTCTGAACCGGAGGGGAGTGACGTGGAGTCGAGCACCGACGAGGATGATGACGAGGAGATGGATTTTGACGATGGTCCTGATGATGTGGAGGTATGTATCTTGCCCTCTTTTTTTTTTTTCACTATTTGGAAGAGAATGGAGAAACTAAGTTCAAATCCTTTTGCATTGGATTATTTGTAGTTTGTGGTTTTGGTTTGATGTTGTGTGACAGACAGAAAATGTGGCATTAACTGAAGAGGCAACCCGGAGGCTTGCTATTGTTAATATGGATTGGAGGCATGTTCGGGTAAATGCTGTCAAAGTTTTTATCTTTCATCCATTTGTTTTTTCATTTTTTGTATTTCTAGTGTCTAAGAAAGTTTTTGTTATTCGACATAGATATGCTACTTTGTGGGTCTGTTTCTAGTTTTCCTGTGTTTTTGCTGGTGTAGTGTAGGTATGCTGTATTTGAGCTGAAGTTTTTTTCTATAAGTATGCAGGCTGTTGACTTGTATGTGGTGTTGAGCTCTTTTCTTCCAAGAGGTGGAGAAATTTTAAGCGTGACTGTCTACCCATCGGAATTTGGACTTGAGCGTATGAAAGAAGAAGAAGTTCGTGGCCCTGTTGGCTTGTTTGATGATGATGAGGAGGAGGAGGATGACAGTGAAGACGATGACTCCAACGATGATGAGATTGAGTATGAGAAGTTGCTTGCTTATGAGAAGAGTAGACTGAGGTAATTGAGAGTAATTTCGTTACGTTTGCTAGATTCTTTTTCCATGTATTTATCCTGCGACTTCATCAAGCCATTTCTTAATCATTCTCTTCAAATGCACCAAGTGAATTGAGAATGGTTGAATATTACACTGCTGTATACAACCCTTGAAAAGCTTAAGAAGGTGCATCTATTATCTGTGAAGTTCTTTGCTAATGTACAGAAGCGAGCTCTTAAAAGGCCAATACTGTGTTTAAATATTTTGAGAGTTGTTTTCATTAGGGTTTTGATTCTCTAAAACTGAATAATTAGGGACTTTGAATGTCTTTTGGGGGCTTTAAAATTTCATCTGACATATTTCTCACTTCATTCTTTAACTTTTAATGATATTTTAGAATGGTACTGGTGCGTAGAATAGTTTGTACTCATTTGAATGCAAAAAATATTGTTTATTGGCTTCCTTCACACTTATTAGTTGGGAGAGGAAGTTAACTTTTTATATCACTTATTCAATCTTTATTTTACTCTTTAAGCTTTCTTCTATGCAGAATACAGTTCCCCCTATTTCACATTCTACTCTCTTCCACTTATTTGGTCAAATCTGTCTTTATCTTTTTCTCCAGGTACTACTTTGCCGTAGTAGAATTTGATTCTGTTGCAACAGCAGATCATGTTTACAAAACTTGTGATGGAGTTGAGTTTGAAAGATCTTCCAATGTGCTTGATTTGAGATTTATTCCCGACTCTATGGAGTTTAAACATCCACCTCGTGATGTTGCAACTGAGGTAGATAAATTTGAAATTCTATTGTGGTAATTGGTAATAGGGAACTTCTATCTCCTACCTTTAGTATCATGTATATATGCCAAATATTCCTTCAGCGAGGGAAGTAGGTTCACTAGGACCATTCTATCTGCTCCTTTACTACCGCTTCAGAGCGTGATTATTCTTTCTTGGAGTTCAAAATTTTTGGTTCTTGAGTGGTTTTAGTGTTGAAAATGCAGCCGATGCAAACCTGACAATTTTCCTTGTTTCACAGGCACCTTCAAATTACGAGCACTTGGATTTCCTCACCAAACCACTGCAGCACACTAACCCAGGAATCTCTTGGGACGAAGATGAGCCACAACGTGTTAAGAGCTTGAAACGAAAATTTAATGCTGAGCAGGTATGTGAAGTTCATCTAAATCTCAAATTCGTGTTGCTTTCATATATTGTCTTCATTCATTTTTGCCGAGAGTTGCTTTGTTTTGTATTTTCCTCCATGTCCATCCAGGCAATGCTCTTGACCATCTATATATATATATATATCTTAGTAGTACGCTTGTATGGCATTCCTTTCTAGTTTCTCATGGTTTTGTGTTAGTTGGGCTATTTGTGACCTCTGCCTGGAGACATATGTTGGCATGTGTAAACTCGATGGTGATAAATCAAAGTATTTCAGCTATGAATGTGAAAGATGCAAATCTGAGATTGCAAAGTTGAATTTGATTCTTTCTTTCTAGAACACAATAGAGAAAATTTTATTTTCCCACTATCTTGTTTCAAACTTACTAAAACTGCATCTATTCTAATCTATCAAATTCTTCTTTACATAGCTAGGTGACTTGGAGCTGAATGAGTTCCTAGCTTCTGATGAGAGCGAATCTGATATTGATGAGAATGATAAGGCCACAGAAGATAAAGCAGATAAGAAGCAGACGAAACGAGATAAATATCGTGCTTTGCTCCAGTCTGGTGATGGTTCAGATGGAGATGGCGAGGAGGAAGGGCAGGATATGGAGGTGACTTTCAACACGGGGTTAGAGGATTTAAGCAAGCGTCTTCTGGAGAAGAAAGATAAGAAATCAGAAAGTGTCTGGGAAGCATACCTCAGGAAAAGGCGCGAGAAGAAGAAGGCTAGTAAAAATAAATCAAACTATTCATCAGATGAGGAAAGTGATGACAGTGATGAAGAACAACCAGAAGAGCCCGATGACTTCTTTATTGAAGAGCCATTGGCTGATAAGGGTAATAATATGAATGCTCAAGGTAAGGGCCGGAGAAAGGAAAAGGAACTCCAGGATACTGATGAGGAAGCTGAGGCTAGCAGAGCAGAGCTTGAGTTATTGCTTGCTGATGACAAAGGGACCTCCAATGGTCTCAAGGGATATAACCTGAAACCTAAAAAATCAAAAGGTAAACCTGGAAAAGAAGTTCTGGAAGAGGAGAAAATACCTGCTGCTATGTATGATGACCCACGGTTTTCAGCTCTCTTCACTTCGCCTCTTTTTGCGTTGGATCCCACTGATCCACAGTTCAAACGGTATTTCCCGTGGCTTATATCTTTGCAGTTGATAAGCTTAGTATGTGTTTTGTTCAGTCAAAATCTACATGATTCTGCCAATTATTTAATTGACATTTCTATCATGTTGGTCCGAGTTAATTTCTTCAAGAGATGGAAGATTGTGTACCTCTTTGACTCGACTGAAAATGTGAGTTTGGATGTGCAGGAGTGCTGCGTATGCCAGGCAGCTTGCGCTGAAGAAGCAGAAGTTTGACGGGCAAGAATTGATGCAAGGAGAGCATGGGAAAGAATCTAAACAAACAGAATTGTCGTCAGATGATCCAGAGAAAGACACAGATGGGGGAATGGTTTCTGAAATTTTACCAGCAAAGAAAGAGAAGCTCGAGTTGTCTTCTTTGGTAAGATCCATTAAGACGAAGGCCATTGAAGGTCAGTTGCCCTCTGAGGGTAAGACGTCAAAAAAAGTAAAACTGCAAAAAGGGGATAAAGAAGTTATGAAGAATCCTGACCTCTCAACCTTGGTTCAATCGGTCAAGAAGAAGGCTAAGCTTCTAAAAAAATGAGAGAAGAGTTCGAGATTGTCTATTTCAAATGCCCAAAATACTTTGCGAACGCATATATCCATCCAATGGCTGTGGCGACGTAAGCAAAATTTGCTCCATTTCTTGATTATACTGCAAGTTCTTCCCATCCCCTGCGTCAAGAGATGGTTTTTCTCTTCCAAAACAGATCAGGGGCTGGATGCTATATACTATATACAAATTTTGTTTTGGAACAAGGGAGGGGAAAGGAGAAAGAGCTTTGTGAGGTTCCCCGGTCACATTTAGGTGGCCTTTTTGTTCCTTTTTAATTGTAATAAACTTATTCAGATTTTGTTTTGATCTGCCATTTCTTTTTGCCGTCAAAATGTTTGGTTCTAGCCTCACGGCGATTACTTATCGCTATTTTTCTTGTTCACATAGCGTTACGAATGAGGTGAGACTGAGGCTTATCTCCTTTTCAAGTAAGTAATAAAGAAAAAGCTGAGGATAAAAGTGGCAGTCAATGCGGTTATTGCTTTGTTTTACCGAGGGTCCACGAAATTACGCAAACGCACCAACATTGAAAAGAAATGGCATCAGTGTCCGTGTCAAACGTTTAAAACGTGTATGTACAAGTCTAGTAGCCTTGGCTTGAAAGTTGTAACCGAGCGGGACTTCAATTGGATCCACTCCTATTTGATATTTATTATTTGGCTGTTATATTTAAATTTCGAATGCAGGAAGAAGTTAGAAACAGTGAGTGACAATGCAGTTTGAATCAACCATTCCCATGTAGAAGTAACCTGGATGAAAGCGCAGTTGCCATTTAAACCAAGAGTTGCACATTGTAGTGACTCTTTGATTGTATTCATATTCTGCCGAGCCTGAGGTTTTATCTTTCCCTTTACATGCTATGGTATTAAAGTTTCTGGTTGTGTTTTTGGAGCAAAGAAACAGTGGCATTGTTCATCTCCTTCTCTTAATATATTCTACAGCTAGAGAAGAGAGAACTCAAATATTTTGAATTACATTAATCTACAATACAAGCTCTAGCTCCTGCCCCTACAGCTTAATGGAGCTCGGAGCAATAGCTTTTGCAATAATCTTGGGGTACAGTTGGCTTTGTCATAGTTATATAAGCTTCTAAAGACTTGAAAAACTCCATGCCAAAAAACAATAATAGTATATCAATTATTTGTGCTATAATCAGAGGATATTTACAAGAACAAAGCTAGTCAGACCAAAAATAGGAAGCCAATACAATGCTTCCAATTCGATATGTAACTATATCTGAAAAGAAAAAATGCCTGTGGTTCATAAAATTTTGCGGCTGGAGAAAACCCCGCACGAACACTAAAGAAGAAGGATATTCAAACAATAGAAAAGAATGGAATTAGGGCCATCATCAATACACAAGCAAACAGGTTCAAACGGCTTGAATCTTTGCCTGCAGATGATGATCCCACCGGTATACGAGAAGAATTGTCTCCACTACCAGCTGTGGCTTGCGGATTGACTGCGGTAGCGGAAGGCACTGGAGAACTTGGACTAATTGGCATGGTGCTTGAATCTATAGAATCATAACCTGAGGACAAACAAATCTTGTCAACCAAAACTACAAGGTTGCATAGAAAAAGAGAATGAATTGTTTGACTTCAATATTTGAGTAATTCAGACTGGAAGATTATACTCACAGTTAGATGGTGTCCAACCCAATGCATAAGTTTCACGGTTGAAAACTATCCGATAACCAGTCATAAAATTTTCTGTATGAAGAAAAAAATGTTAGATCATTGCATAGGAATGATTTCAATGGATGATGATTAACAAAGCAAACTAAATGATGCAAAAAAATTTATGCTTTGTGGAACCAGATACTTACGTCCAATGATATTCACATCCCCACTTTTCACAAGACCAAGACAATAAACATATCCACCTCCCTGCAGATTGGAAAAAAAAAAAAATCAGCTAATTTCAATAAGCAGCAGCTGTAAGATATCAAAACGCTAGGCGTGACTTTTTAAATTTTTACCTGAAGAGCAACCACTACTATTGGATCAGTGACATTAAAATAGTCTCCACCTTGCATCACCAGACTAATTACGGGAACGGCAATCTCGTTTTGATTAGGGCTGCATTCAAGAAAAAGATCAGCATTTTGGGGCAGATACAAAACTTAACAGGCACATTCAAGAGCTTTAGTAAATCACCTAATGTCATAGCAATATTCAAAAGGCAGATCAGAACTAGCTGTATTTCGTTTTTCATTAACGTCCTTGTTGAACTGCAAAAATCCAGAACCCATGAATACCCAAAACATTAGAGAATTCAACCTCATAAATAGATTGGAACATTACTCTTAACTAAACAACACACATCAAAATTGCAAAAGAACCTTACATCTTCAGCTATAGCCGAATATGCCGGATCGTTCAGATATGTAAATGAGGTACCAGAGTCAAAAATTGAAGTGAATTGAAGACCAACATCAGTCCCACCCACAAGAGTTCGACTGACACTGATATTGTAAATTGAACTGGTAAAGGTCCCATAATAGAAAACAATATCAGTACAAGCAAGAAAGAATTAAGTCAGATGTAGTCCATATTCAGATCAAGTTTTGAAGAAGTAAGCACTTGCCGTGATGTCCTGTCACCGAGGTTGAAGGGGGTTTGGCCTTGATCGGAACTTCCTTTGTCTCCAAAAGTGATTCTACCTACCCCATCAGACCCAAAACACATGGAGAAAGAATTGGAAGTATAGCCTTCCCTTGCCAAGGTACTAGGAACAGAGATATTATCCATGCCAAGCCCAAACAAGCCATTAGGAGCTGCCCCATCCAAAAATGAACCAGTTTGAGTTGTACCACAACTGCAAAAGCATAACATTCACAGACCAAATCAAGCACCCCAACACAAAGAGAATCACCAAATAGAGAAGAGTAACCAAGCTTCTTCCCATTTGCCAAATAACAACAAAACAATGGAAACTGCAAACTATACGCACCCAAAAGAAATTCTAGCATCAACAGGATTCGGCCGAGTATCATCTGTGACCAAGTGCAATACATCCTCTACATAGAACCCAGATGATGCTGTGCCGTTGGAAAGGTACGCGACAGCATATGGGCAACTGCTCTGATCTGCGGGACAGTGATTCCTCTGCGATTGTGTACACAAGGTGCTGTTGCAGGTGACATTCTCGCTTGTAGAGGACTTACTGGGGCTGTAGATACTAAGGTCTATCTGTTGGATAAATAACTTAAAATTAATTACTTTGGCATAGACCCATCAGAATTTATCACTACCAAGAAATCCTTCCCTGGCACAGACCCCTAAAAAATTGATTACAAATCCGTATATTTTGTCGTCAAACTGGATTGATCTGTAAAAATCACGCGAATGTACCAGAAAATAGAAAATCAAGGGTCATAACTCATAATCCATCAATTAACAACTAAAATTTGTAAGAAAAAAAATACCCTTTTGCACGAAATGTCCAGCCAGGTCATTTGCATCCTCATATGGGTATCATAATTCCCCACCAACATCATCAAATGAAGAAAATTTTGAAAACAAAGATTCAAAAGAAGGAATATAATATGAAGTATTACCGTCCCAGAAGAAGATTGCAAGCTTTGGACACAAGTTGAGCTGTTGCAGTCACAGGGCAACCACAACAGGTTACTTCCGGTGTCCAGTGCCACCAGGTACGATGTACTCGGTGTCCCAATAGAAACGTTCGCGTAATGTAAACTAGAGAAACAAAGTAACACACGGTTATTACCCAAAAAGAAGAAAGAAAGAAAGACAGCTAACTTTTACACGTGCATAAAAAAAAAAAAAAGACAACATCTGGAACTAAAAGTGGGAAGTAGAGTTCAGTTTATCTTACTATCCCAAGGAACTGATTCGGTACGTGTCATTCCCATTGAAGAAAGTGAGGGGCGACGACGTCGTTTGGTTCGTGGCTGCTGCCAGTCCACGGCCGTGGTGGATGAGCTTGTCGCGGTGGGCCATCACCGCGTAGTACTGCATGCTCCCTTTCGCCGGCAACCCATCGGCGGCGAGCACGCCCTTGACCGGATCGGAGTACCGGTGGTGGATGTCGAACCCGAACGTACCGAACCCGGAGCAGCTCCTTATTGATACTGTTAGTATCAGTAACAGAAAGAATTTACCGGAACAAGAGCTCATCTTGCCGGCCATATAGGAGGAGAGGATCGAATTGTGTAAAAAAAAAAAAAAAACAAGAAGTGGGTCAATGAGTGAAAATCTTTTGCGAGTTTGCCACGTAAAGCAAAAGATATGGAGAGGAAGTGTCGCTTTTTAGAGAGAGAGAGAGAGAGGGAGGGAGAGGGAGAGGAGAGGTTTCTGGTGGTGTTTTGAGTTTTTGTAGACAAAAGTCTTCGATGGCACATTATACGTATGATGTCTGTGTGAAGACGAAACCGCGGGCAATGGGTGCCATGTAAGTCCTGAAGTGTGGCCCCCTACCTGTTTAAAATCATTTCTTTCCTTGCAATAATTTATTATTTGTAGATGATCATCTGTTGACTCTGTTGTTGATTGTAGATTATTAGTATTATTAGTATCAGTTTCTACTTGGTACTGACAACAATCCCCGTGAGGTATATTTTGATGGTGGGAATTGGGAAGGGAAACCCCTCATCTTTTGAGATTTTTTATTTGTGCCTCTCCTTCTTTATCTGGGGAAATTTCTTTTGTTATCTGTGCCTGAGGTAAGCCTTGGCCGGCCATTAAAACCCTCAAGTTTGAAGAATTTGTGCTTGTGGCTCTTCTCTTGTAGTTGTGTCGTGTTTAGCTCTTGTAAAAAATTGGTGCAAAGAGTTAGAGTTAGAACTGGTTGGTTGGAGTTGTTTTAGTTTAACCAAGACAACTCGAGTTCGAATCTTACAAATGTAACATTCTAGTATCGAGTCTTACAAGCATCAGTTAGACGGGTCTTCAATCATGCCTTGGCCTGGTTTAGTTATCATGTTTTATGGTCTGTAAAGAGTTTTTTTTTTTTTCATAAGAGTTTATTAGCTATTTACTAGGATTCTTCTTTCATTTATAATATTCTATGTTACTTGGATTTTTGTCTTGGAGGTAGAATTGGACCTCTCAAATTGCTTTCAAAAGTTGTATGGAAAAAATTCCCATTAGGAAACTCACCCTCCATACTTAGGTGGGCGACGCGGGTCAGATCCGGATTAGTTGGGACGAAGCTCTAGATACCGGATGAGGAATAAAAAAAAAATTGCTTTCAAAACCATAACTCTCCTATAGCTTATTTTCAATAAGTTATGCATTTCTAGTATAATTTTCCTGGAAAGTCTATCATCTAAGGATCAGACTGTACTGTGAGACTAAACGCAACATGAGCTTAATTTCTGATTGTGGTGACTACAAATTACTAATTATTTTAAAAAATATTTTCGTCATTACTTAATCTTGGTTTATAATTTTCTTAAGATATCTATGCCCTTTTGAGAAGAATAATGGTTGAAAACAACGGAAACTGAATATCCCCCCAACCAACAAAAAATGCAGATGTGAAAATTAAAGAAAAAGAATCAAATTTCGTGGGGGGAAAAGTACACACGTTCTAAAGTGCGAGGATCAAAATGACAAATACAATTAAATAGAACAGACTAAAGAGTCCAGGCGGTGGAGGGAGGGTTGTTGGTGAAGACGAAATGTAAGGTTGACAATCAGATCACAGCATCGATTATTTTTTTCCTGGAACAGCAAAAGCCGACCACCTACATAGCATGGTTGTTTAACTCCAATTGCTCCACATCATATAACGTGCCAATTATCTAACGCTTACATTAATTGAACCAACAAAGTTCCAAAACAAATACGACCACATCACCACAAGCAACTTCGTTTTGTTAAGACCAGATTAAGATAACGTATCCCTCACTTTCAGACAAAGATGACGTACCCTTTATTGCTATAAAATTAAAAATGTCCATGCTCATATTGCTTTCACATATTTTCATGCAATCTACCTGATTTCTAACTAACTAGATTAATTAAACTAACAAGTTATAAACAATTGAATGTAATCAGCTTCATTGTTTGTCTAAAGACGAAAAAAGCTGAAATGAATAATAATTTCAATATGGATGCGTTTTAAGTTTTGAAGAAATATATGATACAAGGCACCCATTGACATCTTAATGTTAATCATGGAAGTCTTACATGTGGAAATTGGGGTTCATGGAGGATTTGGCAAAGATGGTTTTTTTTTCCTGGTTAAACGACACCTTTCAAGGAAGAACCGTGATTAGCGTTTCGTATTTTCAACCTCTAGTTACCGGAAAGAAAAGAAAAGTGGCTTTTAATGGTTTAGCTTTGAACGATTCAAAGTCAAAAAAAGAAGCTAAACACAACAAGGGTCATCATCAAAGACAGAGCATTAAGCCATCCGTTTTCTATAAAACTTGAAATACACTTTTCTTGTTTGTGGAAAATAAATTTTCTTGTTACTAACGTTTTCAAGAGAGTCGTTTTAAGATGTAATGGCAGAGACCTGATGCTGATGGTGATGCTGACCAATAATGACTGGGAGAATTTAACAGATTCTTACTTACTCCTCTTATTACCAAGGATTAGTGATAATTTTATTTACTCCTCTTTAATATAAATAAGTTGCAATGGAAATCTTCTACAATTTACTCTTATAGTCACCGTTCAATTAAAGACTAGGAAAGTTGAAAGCTAAAATATACCTTCCTCTAAATAACATAGTTGTCATTTTCATAATGATTCACAATTTTGTCTTTCAGATTCAGCAAGCAATCAGGTTGTAGATATTTCGTGGAAGCGGTCTAGTGAAGCTCTTAAATACGTTAGAAACCAAATCAACCTAAAAGACACATTGTCTTCACATAAATAAGAAAAAGTTAAGTAAAAAAAGAGATGCATTTGGTGCAATTGTTTGGTAGGTAGCCACTCAAAATCAAGAAGAAGTGGTCAACTTCTTATGTCAGCTAAAAATTTCCAGGGCCAATCTTTTTAAACTTAAAAGGACGAAACACAATACACGATCCTAAACCCTAATCCACTCTTGATGAATTTGAGATTTGACCTCACATGAAACAAGAGGTGCTTTCAACACGGTTCAAAGAATCGGTCAAACTTAATAGAACCAGACTTGAGGAAGAAAACGAAACCAAACTATATTTCAATGGTTAAGAGAGATTCAGGATCAAGCGTTGCTGCTGCTGCTATTCTGAAATTGAACTATAAATTGTTTATTATGCATCGCCATCGACAATGAGGGTCTTATACGTGTATAAAAACATTATGGGTATCAACATCTACCGTCAGTTCAAATTCCTCTAATGACCAATGACATTCCATTAAGGACAGGCATATTACATTGTAAATAGGATACAAAAGCAAACATCATTTCCTATGGACATATATACAATATTAAAATATGACCTACCCATGCCCGGCCTCTTTTGTTGATCAAGTACTCTACATCTACAACAAGAGATGCATAACAAAGGCAAGAATCACACCATGTACAAGACAATTATGTTGCCTGTTCCACTGCAATGCATTTGAACTCTGAGAGTCATGCTCGGCCTCTTCTGTTGATCCTGGTGTAGAGTAATTACCTACTCCAGCTGCTACAGCAGGAGGCACACTAGAGGAATGCGGTTTTAATGGGGAAATTCTGTAGTCCTCAACGTCATAACCTGCAATATTAGACCTGCTTAGTCACTGATTAAGGCCATTGCACGCAAAAATACAGGGGAATAATGAAAGTAAACAAAGCTTAAAACAAGCTTACAATCGAACTTCTTCCATCCCAAGATAAGGTCTTCCCGATCAAATACAATGCGGTAGCCAGTCATAAAGTTTTCTGCAGAAGGAATGGTAGCTAAGGTAAATGCATAGACGAGATAGGAGTATCTGTTTTCTGTTTTATGAAAGTTAACATTTCCCCAAATATTTTAAGCTTGTTTTAAGCTTTGGTTAGAAGTGAAAGTACTTCTTTGTGCTGCTTGGTAAAAGATAATACTGCACAGTGTGGAAGTAATTCTTGATCTCCCTTCCATTATTATCTTTTACCAAGCAGCACAAAGAAGTACTTTCACTTCTAACCAGGCCCCTATATTCTGTTCCAGATATTGCAACTATTGGATGATGACCATCAGTTCAACTAAACCTGCAATGATCATCTGAACCAATACCAATGGATAAAACTTACGCCCAATTATGTTCAGTTCCGCACTCCTGACAACAGCCAAGCAATAAACGAGTTCACTCTGCAATTAATTAGATAAAGAATGATTACTTCCAACTCAAGCAGTTCAGGGTAAACTTCAGATACAGAATTAAAAAAGACCGAGGAGTGAAATATCACCTGAGTGGAGATGATAATTATTGGATCATAGACTGCAAAATGCCCACCACCTTTCATTGTTAAACTTATGCTAGGTATCAAACTAGCATTTGCATCAGGGCTTCACATCATCAAGTAAAAAGGTACAGTTACAGAGGATAGAGAGTCTGTCAGCCACAAAGGAAGAGTGATTAATGCAAAGGACTGTAATCCTAACCTCATATCATAACAATATTCAAAAGGGATTCTGGAATCAGGAGGACGCCGTCTATCTTGTGCCTGTAAATGGAACTGCAAACGAACATAAACGCTCAATTCCGTAACAGAAAACACAAAACTGAAATTAAGCTGAAGTCATTTAAAGTGCATACGTTCTCTGAAACCCTTGAATATGTTGGATCAACCATGTATGTAAAGGAGGTCCCAGAATCAAAAAGAGCCGTGAAATCTACATCAATGGAGGTCGTTCCTACTCGAACTTGTGCCACAGTGATATTGTAGGTTGGGCTGCAGCACATTTTCAGAGATGAGAAAATGGCCAAAAGTTTCCTAAGAGATATGCATATGTAAGACAATAGCCAAGAACTGCATGGCAATTACCACTTACTGTGACGGGTTCAGATTAAATGGGGTCTCTTCCTGGTCAGGACTACCCTTGTCCCCAAAACTGATCCTTCCTACCCCATCATGCCCAAAACACATGGAGAAAGAATCTGCTGTTAACCCCTCTCTGGATAAGATGCTAGGGACAGAAATCTTCTCCATACCGAGCCCAAATAGACCATTTGGAGCTGCAATGTCCAAGAACGAACCACTTTGAACCTGTCCACAACTGCACAATTGATATGCATTTTCATCTCAATAGACCTGAAGCACTAACAGAACAATGATCTTCTATGGAACTTCATATTGCATTTTCATCTCAACTTAGACCCCGGGAAAATATGGAAAGAACAAGGAGGTGCTCAAATCCATTACCAAATGGCAAGAGGTAAACTAACTCACCCAAATGTAACATATGCTTTGACAAATTCCTGGTCGCTATCTTCAGATGCCAAGTGCAGAATATCCTCCACCAAAATCCCAGCAGTAGATGTTTGAGCCGAGACATAGGAGACCATGTAAGGACAGCTGCTGAATGTTCCAAGGCAACGATTGCGCTGTGCACATAAACTGTTGTTACAGGTGACCTTTTTGCTTGTGGATGACTCTTTAGGGTTGTACATGGTAAGCTGAAAATCCTGCTAGAGTAAATTCCACACAGTTGGCAACCAATCATGAGCAGCAAACAGAATTCATAAATAGAAGTAAAAGATGAATCCTTCTGCATTATTATATCGCCATTCATTTCTTTCCTCATCATCTTAGGAATATCAGACAAGCAATTAACAACACGAAATCAAATCAAATCCCAAAATGAGGGAACTACAACAAATTGAAAAGCCATTTAGCAAATGTGTTGGGCCACATTGATCGAGTACTAAGTGGTAGCTACAAAAATCGAGAAGAGAAGAGACGCACATACAGAGGCGTAATTAGTGCCCTGAGTAGACGCGCATCTGCTGCAATCACATGGCACCCAGAACAAGTCACTCCCTGTATCTAGCGCCACCATGAACTTCACTCCCGGAGTCCCCAACTCCACCGTCGTGTAATGCAAACTAAACCAACCAACAAAAACCCACACATCACAGGAAAAAACACAAATTAGCAAAAAAAACCCGATTCAAGAATCACCAAAAAGGAACCAAAAGAAAGGATCACACACAATCCAAGAGAGCTGATGCGAAAAGTGGAGTTGCCATCCGAGAAAGAAAGCGGCTGCCCGTCGGTATCCGATAATCTGCGGCCGCGAAGCACCTGATCACGGTGGGCCAACTCCGAGTAGTACTCGAAGCTTCCCTTCCTCGGCCCGCTCCGGGTCCGGTTGAACCCGGACCAGTTCTTGAAAGAATCAGAGTACCGGTGGTGCATCTTGAAAGTAAAGATGCGGGCATTTCCGGTAGCGGCTGGAGAAACTGGAGGCAGAAACGTGAACAAGAGGAGGAAAAAATGTAAAGAGGATTGCATATCTCTTCTGGGTTTTTGCTTATTCAACGAAAGAATTGCATTTGACAGGTAGTAATAAACGCTAGATCTTGGGGTTTTGGTGCTTTCTTAACTTTTGAAAGTGTGATCTTTAGTTGCTCACTTTACTGGGGATCTTTGATGCAACCTTAGTACTACTCGTGGCCAACTACTATAGTACTACTACTACTTAGTTACTTACTGGTAACTTACTACAGCCAAAAACCTGAAGCAAGTTTTAATAAAGTTTGGCATGTGGGGGTGGGGCCCGCGTAATTGCTGTTCCCCTCCTCTTTATTTGACAGTTGGGGAAGTTGGGAGTTGAAAAAGGCGGGTTTTGGAAATCGTTCCTTTCCTGCTTTTCTGACCGTTTAGAATGGCGCCATTATACTGTGGATGGGTCAGATGCGCACCAGGTGGCGCTGTTCTGTTCATCCAACGGCCGAGGGCGAGTCTTCACCCCCACCTAAATTCTTTTAGCAGATGTGGATTGTTAATCATTTTCTTGTGGCTTTGGAGGTTTTAATCGAGAGTGCGAATTTATGTGTCCATCCCTCACACACATACCAATGAAGAACATGTGATAATTGGCGGCGACAAAGTGATGCCATGTTTGGACCAAATTTAAGGGTATATTAGTTTATTGAATGTACTGTAACTACTGTTACCAAATATTATATTCTGTAACAGTATATAATTTTAAGCATGCTTATGGAAGTATTAAGGCCTAGTAGCAGTGATTAAAGGCTTCGTCCATGGCATGACATCTCCAGTTCGATTTCGGAGAATCTAAAGTAGAAGTTGGGGTGTACTGGTAAGTAATAAATGATAATGACAAGAAAATCCTGAACCCAATACTTCAAATCACTGCAGTTCAAAAAAAATACTTCAAATCACTCAAATTATCATCAAACACTATTACACTATATATATACATGGTACATCGGGTCTCACGGTATTTACAAAAGACGACCCACAATGCGTAATTGGGGAGAAGACAGAAAAAAGAAAACAAATATATATGGTTGCAACACAACCAATCAACACTACAAAAATTGGTCTCGATACAGCAAACTTCCCCATTTCATGGGGGACCTCATTCTTCTGCTCTTTCAGGTTTAACCATTTCAGGAGTTCATGTTGGAGAGGCAGAATTCAGGGCAAATCTGTCAGAAAGTTTGGTTCGAGTAAATGGTGAAAGAAGTTCCATTTGATGAATGAACTGCACGTCGTGCACCAATGCGTTATCAGTTCTTCCAGGGGGCGACCCTGAGTAACAACATGGTGTGCACCCGGTACACGTAGATTCTCTACCATCAGTTGTCTGCAAATGGAACCAAAAATTAATACCCACATAATCATGTCCTGAGAGAAAATTTTTAAGGTAGTAATTGTGATCCTTATTAACAACTCTGAAAGGGGTAGTGCCTGAATTTGGTTTGTGAGTACTAACCTTGTCAGCAATCAGCTTCAGAATTCCAGCTCTTCCATCAGTAATTGGTTGGCTGATATTAAGGATAGTAGCAAAATCAATTCCAGAAAAAACAATAAGAGGGAAGAACGAACATAGAGTCAAAGCACTTGCATTCTGCGACCAAATTTGAAGACTAAATTGATAATGGATGAAAACAACTTGAACCTGTGCTTGTTACACTTGAGGGGCTTGAGGAATTCAGGTATGGCAGGTCCAAGCCGGCGGGGTTTAGGACAAAGGGGTAGATGATCATTGCCTCCAAACCCAAGTTTAGTTTGGTCTGAACCTGAATCAAGAAGATTGCTTTTAACTGGTAGATGATACATACTCTTTTGTTCTTCCCTCCCTGGAAATGAAGAGGAAAAACAAATTTTCACAAGCAGAAGAGCACAATAAACTTCACCATTCCACTATTATTATCAACTTAACACTCGTTTCAGATGCTAATATGCCTGAAAGTTGCTATTTATTTAAATACAGGCCACAAAATTCTCATACATAGAGAGAGAAACAAGAGAAAGTGTAGCATTATTACTGATCAGTGGAGGCTTGTGTCCTGGACCCTGTCCAAGTGAAAGACAGAGAGTATTTACTTGGTCAAGAGTAAATATTGGACGATTCTCGACCAGTTGGCTTTGCTCTCCTAGTTCTTCTCTTTTGGGCATCATGCCTCAAGTTATCTGGTCCAAGTATTCTTTTCTAGGCGCCACTTATACATTTTGTGTATATGTGCATTTACAGTGTGTTTTCAACGTTTTGTTTGTGGGTTTTTACAGTTTCTCATTGTTCTTTGTTGGTCTTTGATGGTCGTTCCTACAGTTGCCAAGGTCATGCGAAATGGCAAGAAAGCGTGATCTTCACATCTTCTCAAGCCACAATCAGTCTGCGTGTTTTCGACCTTGCTTGCTTTCTTGTATATCAAAAGTGACCATGGATATATTGTACTAGTAATATATAGATTTTTATAAAGAATATATTATTTTTTATAAAATTAATGATTTTTAAAAACTTACCATTATAAAAATACCAAGCATATATGTTTTTATATTTTTATTATATCCAATAAATTAAAGATTAATGGTTGTCATTCATGAAATAACTATAATGTTGGTGTATGCTATATATTGATAAAACTTAATTAGTATCCACACATAATTTTTGTGATGAGGTAGAATAAATAAATAAAATACATCTACAATTGGTTATTCATAAGAATTTTATGAAAAAAGCAAAATGTGCATGTTAAATTAGATAAAGATTTATTAGTTTAAATATGAATAATGTAGTTTCCTCGGGTATATTGTATAATATAAATAATAAGAACCAAAATCTTTGATTATGCTATTAAATTTTAAAATCTAAAAACCATTTAATTTATGTGACTGCAAAGATGCATGTGGCATTTAGTTCCTTGGGCAGAGGAGTCATATAATTCGTGGAGTTTCGCTTTCCGTAGCAAACTTCAAATGGCAAGAAGACGGCTTGAAACAAAGACTACCAGCTAGCTAGGTGGCATGTAAAACTTGCTAGTTCTTGCTACATCAACGGTAACAAGATATCTCTAATTTTATGTTTACATGGACTGAAAGGGCCTAAGGGTGCCCATAAAGTAACGCAAGGCAAGGTAGGAAGAGAAAAACACTTTATGAAGAAGCGCGAATGTTCCATGAGCAAGAAACTCCTTGATGACATACAGATAATGAACCAAATGTATGACATATGAAGCAAGCATGTAGGAAAACTAAGGGAGTATACCAATACATTGGAAGTATAAAGGAAGGTAATCCAGTTTTAAGATTGACGTCAAAAAGAAGATAATCAATTGGTAGAGCATATCAATACAATGGAAGTAGAAAGAAAGGTAATCAGTTTTAGTATTGATGTCAAAAGGAAGATAATCACTCTAGCATCCACCTCTGCCACCAAATTAGAATTTCATACAGCTACACGGAATGTTAAATGCAAACTTGATAGACATGCATACTGACAACATGAACACAAACATTCAGATTAGCAAGGGCTATGAATAAAGCAACACACAAGTCACGAGTCAACTAACTTTGGACAGTGCTAAGATTTAGATTATGAATGATAAGTATCCCAGTCAAACCTGGGTTGAGAGAAAACCTCATAATCAATTGGTCCATCTACAACGCTATCAACAGTTTGTATGCCTTCTAGAAGGGCTGGATGAAAACTATCAGAATCGGAAGGCAACAATTTGTACATTACTAGCAATCCAAGAGTGAAAATGGCTTGTAGCTTCGTAGAGTCTCCTTTGACTGAAAAGAAGAAAAGCATTGAAACGAGGAATAGATCAACACAGAGCCGCATGATACCCAATACAGTGTCCATCAACCTCCCGTCATTGCCAGCAGGAAAGCCCCTAACTCTATACACAAATAGAAAGTTGTACTTGTCAACCATGTACCTATACCCAAAATAAACTGCACCAACAGGAACCACAATCGGAGCAAATGATGAATATATCAAGGTAAGTGCAAATATTGTGAGGTTGAATGCATAATACTGAGCAAAATCAAATGTCTGCTTAGGAATGGGAGAGGTCCTGCTGATTGGATATTCAGAAAGATCTTGCCCCTCTTGATAACTGCCATTTAATCTAGGAGAGTTGAACACATTGTCGTCCATTAATGGTCTCTGAAGACTGTCAACACCTTGATTTTCCAAGGGGTATTCTTCACTTTGCTCAGGTACCAGCTGGAGCATGTCATTCTTCCGAAACTTTTGCAATTTCTTTTTAATCCAAGGGATTGGAGCCAAAAGATCAAAAGATATACCCAAGAAAGTGCTAGTGATTAGAAATGCAAGCGAAGAGAGACAAGATCTCGACAGAAATGATGCACTCATGTATTGCTCAATCCTTTTGCAATCTTCCCCATCCAAATAGCACCTGCCCATTTTTAGGATTGCACTTTCCAAGGAAGACTCAACCAGAGCTCTCAACAGGATAAGGTTTACAAGGAAGAAGCAAACCATCTTCAGAAGTGCGGCTCTTTGCTCTCCAGAGACAGTTAAATGCCGTTCAAACTTGGAGAAATAAGAAAGCACTGAAGGGATGATTATGTACATACTCACAAATATGATAACATTAGGCAAAAACTGGAAGATGAGGGATGCAAACCAGCTGGAACTTTGCACCCAAGCCAACCACGACTGAGCATGGTCCATTGCTTCTGCACTAATAATCCGGCCAGCACTATTCAGAGCACTTATCATCGCAAGAGGAGAACTGAAGAACAGCAGCATCAACAACAAGCATGTGTTCACAAACAATCTCCGTAGCCTAAGCGACATTTTTGTCAACCCCAAATGGTTCCAGTAAATGTCAGCTGCCAAAGGTGCTCGTTCAACTTTCCATTGGTTCCTCTGCAGTCGCAACTCCACGACAGAGAAGAACTTCCCAAGCCGCCGCCTCTTCTCACTCCAAAAGTCCTGAACAGCTTTGTTAGCTGTATAAATATCCTTGAACACCACGAATGCAACTCCGGCACTTTGCACACGACCTTCCTTATATGCAGCCAAATCATTCTCCAATTCTGCTCTTAGTTCTTGCAATTTCCTTAACTTCTCTTCGTCTGTGTAACCCAATCTATCCATCATTTGATCCCAAAGATGTCTCACTCTTCTCCACAGGAAAACCACGCATCCTCTTAGCTTTCCACAAAACCCCTCCCTAAATCCGTCATCCCCATTGCCTTCGGGCAAAAGTTTGGAGTCAATCCTCGCAACCAACCAAGTAATCTCATCTCTCACCCTAACCAACTCAGTTGCTAAATCATCCAATGCACACAAATCCATAGGCACAATAACCTTGTAAACCTTACCGGGATACCTATGTTGGAAATACTCTTGCAACACACTCCTATCATCCCCCAAACTCTTCGGCAATCCCTGCACCATTATAGTAAATATTGCAGTCGAATTCGCATTGAGATCACTTAAATTCCCATTCCCATCCCTAAACCTAGTTATCTTGAGCCTCTCTTCAATCCCGGACAAGCCAAAATGCATCAACACAACAACCACAACCACAAACACGAAATGAATCCAAAGGTAACCCGAACCTTTCTCGATATGACTAATCGTGGTCTTGGAGAACTGGTCGTTGAGCACCGCGGTCCCAGCGTAGAGATTCAGCGGGAGAATCACGCAAATCGACAGGACCGCCGTGGACAACAGCACCGCAAAGCTCCCGCCTTCGATTATGAGGAACTGGGCGGCGTCGGCGCCGCAGTGGCGGGCAATCTCGCGGCCCGTGGCGTGCCAGACGGAGAGGAGCTTGGCGGCGAGGGCGGCGGGGCCGGGCATGCGGCGGTGGTCGCTGCGGAGCTTGGCAAAGAGGAATATGAAGACGCAGAAGAACAAGCCGATTGCGGATA
Organism: Turnera subulata; assembly: GCA_028386065.3. Taxonomy (NCBI): domain Eukaryota; kingdom Viridiplantae; phylum Streptophyta; class Magnoliopsida; order Malpighiales; family Passifloraceae; genus Turnera; species Turnera subulata. The sequence goes on along the minus strand of JAKUCV010003997.1, from coordinate 36,401 downwards.
TGTTGAGGAGGTACTGGATGTTCCCGTACCAGGCCTCGGGGAAATCGGCGTCTCCGTCTCCGCCTCCGCCGTCGGGGGGAGGCGCGAGCGAAGGGTTCATCGGGAGGATGGAAGAGAGAGAGGAGAACGGAGAGACCATCCTTGAGCAACACAAACACTTTCGATGATATTAAATCTAGGGATTTTTATATAGGGTTTAATAAAAGAGGGGCTTTTTTTCTGGGTTTGTAGGTTTTCTTCATCAATTGGATTTTAGAGAGGGAAACCAAAAAAAAAAACAAAAACTTGAGGAGGAAGGAGAAGGTTAAGGGACACGCCACGGTGCCCCAGTCCAGGGAATGGACGACAACCGTGCAGGTGTGTTTTTTTTGTTCGGTTGCGAATTGGAAAACTGCTTAACTGGGAAGGAATAATCCTATTGTTTTACTTGTTGGGCCTAACCCCAAATGGTGCAATACATCTCTTTTGCAAAGATAATTGGGCTGGGCTCATTTCGACCATGTAGATAAATCTACGATGGCCCACGAAGCACGCTGTGCCCTTTTTTTAACCCTTTTCATGATACAATTCGTAATTGTAACACTTTTTTTAACTGAGAAGGTATCGAACAAGTTTGGCTTACGTTAAATAGGAAGCCGAACACAAACAATACATAGTTGATGGAAATTTTTGTCTATAAATATCTTTGTTGTCTGTAAGGAAGGGGTTTCAGTTTCGTAATGGGTAATGTCATATGTACGTTTTTTTATATTTTTTTTTCATTGAAAGAATACTAATTTTTTTTGTGTGATGTGACATATGCATATTATGTTATATATATTGTGGATTTTAACTTCTAAAGTATTGATTCCGTCAACATTTGAATCAGACCAAAATAATTTTTTAAAATAATTATACATTTTTTATGCTAGCTTTCATTTTATACATCAAATTTTTGGCTGCTCAAATACAAATCATTATTATAATGGCGATAGGTGAAACAATTCTGTATATTTGTTTTTTGTTCGAAACAATTCTGTAGAATTTAGGACCCCTCCATGCATTTGGTATTACGTTTTCAAAAAAAAAAAATGTCACGCATAAGTAATTATCATACATGATCATGCTTAAAAAAATGGAAAAGGAGAAAAAAAAAACAAAGATAAGATAAGATAATTAACATGCAAGATTTTTCTATTAGACAAAATAATAGCACGCATCATCCTCAGTTACCATGTCTAGAATTAAACTATTCCCGCTTCCAAATTTCTTATATTGTTTTATTGTTCATTTATTTCTTGATATCAACCCCAATTAATTATTAGACATTTTTACTCCTACTTAGGGACATGATATAATTGTATTGGGCACGCTATTAATATGTCTATCTTAGCAATATAAGAGGAAAACTCACAAGTTTGACTAAAAACATATGTCACCCTCATTTTCGTTCGTATATATATCTCTTAAACAAGATCTTGTACTGATCCGAATACCTAATTGACCGAGAGGATACAGCGGAGCCCAATCTTATCCTCTATCATGTAGAAAAACACATCTAATTGCAGCATAAAAATTCGAGATTTGAACGGAACCTTCATATTCCCTGTATATTTTTTACATAATAAATTATTTCATATTCCCTGTATATTTTTTACATAATAAATTATTACTCATTAAAAAAGACAATAGATTATCTCTCTTTGTAGGATAAACTCACCGGTGACATATGACTGCATTTTGATATATGTCAGCGGCAATTCACATGGTCGTGCCTAATGCTTCCAAAGAGAAAGAGTGTCCTACTGATTTGCTTATGTGCATATATTTTGATTATTGCAAGAAATTGTGGTTAGACTTATTTATTTCCTGACTTTTAGCATATAATTTACGAAGTCGCATGAATTAGATGTGATGCACCCTAGCTAATTATATATACATTGAAATTTAATATGCTCACTTAATATCGTGTGCATAATCTACTTCGACTTAATGTCGTGTATATTACATATTCTTCTTTGCGTGCCCCAAAAAACATAGATAATATAATCGATAGTGTTCCAAATATGTTTGATTTCACCTTTATAAATTTCTAATAGTAATTATAATTGAAATTTCATTACGTAAAACCATGCATACATATCATACACATTCCATTAAATAAAGATTGACAAAAATCTTAAAACTAATTAATTAGCTACCTATCTAATGTCCAAAACATTTCCAACGAAGTCGTCCTCACTGCTGACCCAACCATGGAAAACATTTCGTTCCAACCAATTAAAACAATACCTTTAAGAGTCATTGTTTTTTTTTTGGTATTAAACAAGGCCACAAGGCCAGTCAAAACTTACAACAGAGTACTTCTAATAAGTCTGTCCTGGGCAATGCCCCTAGAATCAAGAAGTAATTTGTCCCTAATACAATCAGGAGGGATATCAAACTTGACATTAGTAAAATTCAAACCACAACCATGATTAGCCAATTTATCAGCACAACAATTGGCCTCTCGATATATATGAGAAATCTGAATCGTCCAGGATTGATTGAGGAGGGATAGAATTTTGCTCACAAGAGGAAAATTTCCATCCCTCGGGGGTTCTGAACCCAGAAGTAGCTGTTGAACAAGTTGAGAGTCTACCTCCAAATGCACATTCGATGCGCCCATCTCCCATGCCAATTCAAGCCAAGTAGAACTGCCCAAAGCTCAGCTTTCAAAGCTGAACATATACCTACATGAGACGCAAATCCACAGATAAATCTTCCACATTCATCCCGGATTAGGCCGCCAGCACCTGCCAACCCAGGGTTGCCGTTAGACGCCCCATCTGTATTTAACTTCCATTCCCCGGATTTAGGCGGTTTCTAATAAATGGGAACTGGAATCTTCACTCCTGAACTCATAAGAGTGTCATCCAACTTCAGTGCATCCTTCACTTCCAATACATAGTTTCGAACTGAGTAAACAGACAAGGATAAATTGAAATCCTGCTTAACCCATCTCTCATTTCTAACTTTCCACAAAAGCCAGCAGGCTAGACCAAAATACAGGCTCCAATCCTCGTCATTCCTCACAGCCAAGTTAGCCCACAGCCATTCTTGTAAGTCTCCATGATAAAAACTACGACTAGATTCAGTAGGCAATAGAGCATTCCATACACCTTGAGCTTTGTCACAGTCCCTAAGGACATATAAGGTAGTCTCATCCTGTCCACATACTTCACATTTAGAATCAAGGGCTAGGTGTCGTTTGAAACGTTCATAGTTTGTTAGCAATTTGTTATGAGCAGCTAACCAAAGAAATGCTCTAACCCTTTGAGGTCCTTTTCAATGCCAGACATTTTGCCAAATATCACCACCAATATTAGGATCCGTGTTCTCAATACTATGGTAGGCCGATGCAACAGAAAATGTACCTGAAGGGGTAGCCTTCCAGATCATAGTGTCACGACCAGCATCACGGTGAGGAGGAAGAATTGCTCGCAACTTCATGAGAATTGGTGTGGGCAGGAGCTTCCTTAAATTAGGCCAATCCCAATCACCATTCTCCAACACATATTCATGCACTCTCTTATTAAGTTGTGAACTATCAAGCTCCGCAATTGTATGATTTAACAAAGAGCCCTCATCGTCAAGCCAACTATCAATCCAAAATTTCACTGAAAGGCCGTTCCCAGTGACCCATTGGATGCCATCAAGAACATGACCCCATACCTTCTCCACACCTCTCCATGTGTGAGATTTCCGTCCTTTAAGTTTGATGACCCAATCCTCATTCCTTTTCTGCACATATTTGGCAATAAAGATCCTCGCCCATAGGCTATTAGGATTCTGCACAGTACCCCAGGCGAGTTTCATAAGGAAGGCAGCATTAAGTGGTTCCAATTTTCGAATACCAAGTCCACCTGCATCTTATGTTGGTCCACACAATCTCCCCAAATAAAATTTCTGCAACATCGCTCCACTGCATTACACACACTACTAGTCAATCTAGTTGATTGCATAGTGTAAATTGGAATAGCAGTAAGCACCGATTTGCATAGAGTAATTCGACCAGCAAGGGACAAGTTACTAGCCTTCCACGAGGCTAGTTTTTTCTGCACTTTATCCACAATATCCCAATACGTGTTCTTGGTTACTCTACCATGAATCATCAGTACTCCCAAATACTTCCCAAGATCCCTTGCAATTGAGAACCCACTGAGAGCAGTCAATTTGGTCTTCATTTCTGCCTTTACTCCTTTGGAGAAAAATATTCCAGTCTTCTCGAGACTAACTTTCTGCCCAGATGCATCACAAAAGATTTGCAGGCATTTCTTCATCACCAAAACCTGATTTTCAGAGGCCTCACCGAATAGGATAAGATCATCTGCAAATATAAGATGAGAAAGGAAAAGACCTTCCCTACTAAATTTTAATGGCCGCCAGTTCCCTCGCTCCACCTCTTGAGTAATAAGATGGGCCAATCGTTCTAGGCAAATGACAAAGAGATAAGGAGATAGAGAATCCCCTTGCCGCACTCCTCTAGTTGGCAAGAAAGAGCTTGACTTAGCCCCATTCCATAATACCTGCATACTTGGAGAGGTTACACACTGCATAATTGAGGTCTTTAAGGATTCCGGCAGTCCCGTCAAGGTAAGTGACTCTGTAACGCCCCGATTTCTCGTCTTTAATTTATAAGAAATTTCGGATTTTGGTGATAGAAATAAAATTTAATTTCCTTGGATAGATTAATTTTAGGTTGATTTTATGTCATATTTGAGTTTTGTCGGATATAAAACGTGTTCCGGGATGAAATACGGAGTCTACCGTAGTTTGGATAAAACTACGTCGTTTTGGGTTTTGAAAAAAAAAAAAGGGTTTGGTCAACTGAGGCAGGTTGACCGCGCCAAGCCAACGACCCGTCGTCGGCTGGCGGGTCAAGCCCTAGCCCAGTCTGCCTCTCTTCTTCTTTACTTTCTTCTTTTCTCCTTCAATTTTCTTTTTCTTTCTTCCCGTTTCTTCTCCACTTTGCAGCCGCCATCCTCAACGGCTCTTGTCTCCACGATCTGCTCCCCCTCTACCTTGTTGGCAATGGTCATCAACCCCACAACCCCCTCCTCTCTCTTTTCTCATCTCTTCCTTTTCTTCTCCTCTCCATTCCGTCCCTAAAACTCCTCACGCTTTTCCACTTCTCCCTCTCGCCGACACCAATACCACCTCCTTCTTCTCTCGTCGACGAACACCCCTCCTCCGCTTGTCGTCGCTGCTGCACCGAGGCCGGGCTAGGACGCCAGGTGAGGATTCAGCGGAGGACTCGAGAAGCGAGTTCGGGTGTACGCCGCCATCGCCGTCCGCGACCGAGACGAGGAGGCCTATGCGAGGTGTATCCGCCACCGCGCCGTCGTCGTACTGGTAAGTCTCGCCGTCCATCTGCTCTTCTTCCTCCACTCGTCTCTCTAGGTTGTTAGTGGTTCATTGATGGGATATGTGTGCATTGATGGTGGCCAGAAATTGTTGGGTGGTGGGCTCGGTATATGCGTGGAGGAGGAATTGCTATGGTCGGATTTTTGACACTGGATGGCGATAGGTTTGAAGGCGGTATGTTGCTGATAGTTGTGATTTCTTTTTGGTGGCAGTGTGGCGTTCAATTCCGGCAGGGGAGCTACGGGTCGAGTTCTGTGCAATATTTTCTCTCCCGGTAAGAATCCGGCACCTTGGTCCTTTTGTTCGTTTGACGTTTATGGGCTGTTGTTGTTGAATTGGTTGTTCTTGGGTCCTGGCAGAGTTGTTGTTTTGTTTCTGGCAGTCCGGTGAAATTTCGGCGAGGTGACCGGAATCCGGCGAGCACGTACTGTTCCGGCGAGGCTCGGGAATTTTCCGGCGAAGGCTCGGATTCTGTCCAACGGATATATTTCTCGTCCAACGACTGTTAGACGGTAATTACCTATGTTTTGTTCCGGTTATGCCTTGTACATAAAATTTGAATTTATTTATTGAAATACATAGTTATATATATATATATATATATATATATATATATCAAGTGAATTAGTGGATTACCGAGAGCGGAGAGTTAGAGTGTGTGGCCGGGAAGAATTATCGACACGAATAGAATTTCAGGCCGAAAAATTCTTGGGCTCGGGACCAACCTTAGAACGGTTTTTAGGAAAAACCGAGCCCAGGCTCAATAATCTCATTTTGAAGTTTAAAGTGTTTTATATGGACTTAAAGAAATGGACTTAAGGCCTAATCACGAATAATTAAATTTACGGACAATAAGAACGGACACGAAGCCCAAATCCATAATCGATTAATATAGACTTAAGGAAGTTGGCCTCGGCCGGAATTCTTGTTTAAGGATTTAGTGGGCTTTAGGCTCGAGAATTGTTTATGGACTTAGACCGGTGAACCTTAGATTCCTTTTCTTTGGAGTTATTGATAGGAAAATATTCTTTTGGGCTTAGACCGGGAATCTTACAATCGAATAGTTAGGGTCGGGAGTTACTCGATTGGAGCATACCTTTAGCATGCATACACGTTTTTACTTCTAAATTGGCTTAGTGATTATATTATGTACCAGTATTCAGGCACGGGAGATACCTCGGGAGCTGTAGACTCAGACTCGGGGAGAAGTCATAATCTGCATTTTTGAGGTGACATTACAAGTCTTTATATATATGTTTTGTGAATGCATGTTGGTGTGGTTTGTTTGTTTACTTGCCTTGTTTGCTACATGCGGTGATTGGAATTGTATACCTGATTGTTTTCACATGCCTAATTTCGATATGAGAAATTGTGATGGAATATAACATGTATTATGTTTTGGTGATAGTGTGTGGTTATGGGCCGAAGGCCCGGATGAGACAAAAACACATAGAATTCATACATCCCTGGAAAGCATAATGTATTTCAACAGAAATGTAAAAGTGTAATTAAGAATAAAATATTAAATTCTACTGTGGCGTCAGTTGGTAGCCCCGAGGGAGGGTTGGGTACCCTCGGGTCACTTTATGCTGTTTAGCATGGTATCCCAGGGGATGTAGGTGCACCCCTAGAAGACTTGCACCAATTAGGTGTGTCTGAGTGCACCCTCAGGTAGCTAGCGGCCACTCGAGATTTATCGGTGGTTTTAGACCTCAGAATCTACCCCTTCTGAGGTTCGACACTTGGGTTTCACACCCGGATCTGATCAGATGCGCTACCGAGACTTGACTCATAGTAGAGGGCCCATAATAATAATAACAATATAATGCATTGAATCTAAATAATAAGGACAATAACACAATAAGATGTTTATGTGTTGGTGTGTGATTCTGATATTGCTTGTATGTTGTACTTGTGCTCGTGAACTACTCACCCTACGAGCATAACTTCACTTTCATGTATACTTAGACTTTTAATGTTCACTGAGTAGGCGACTCACATAATCGCCACCGTTGTTTTTCAAACTTTAGTTAGCGTGCTGTCTCACCTTTACCTTCGACTCAGAGTTCAGACGCGGATACTTCAGCAGGTAGTTGTGCATCATCTCTCGGTTGGATCCATAGGGCCCATATACATGTTATTTTCTACTTGACTTTTATTATTATTTTCATCTTCCGCTGCATGTGAATTAATTTGAGATGTCATAAATGTTTTTACTTCTTTATCGGCGTTTTGCCGGAGTTTGATTTTGTGATGTTATTTCGACGTGATGCCGTGGTGGCTTACGACTTGTTAAGCCGGGTTATTTCTTTCATTTTATGACATCTCGGTATTAATAAAATTCTATGGATAATGTTTGTGTGCTGAAGCACCGGTAATCGTATCCCGGGTTTCAAGGGTATTTTGGTAAATCTCTTTCATTTAATTACTTTTATTATATTAAATTGGGACACGGGCCTCCACAGTCTCCTCCAAAAACCTCCAACTAATTCTATCATAAGCCTTCTCTAAATCAACCTTGATGGCCATGAATTGTTTTCCTTTCACCATTCCATTCATAGAATGAATAACTTCTTGGGCTATCATAATGTTGTCAGTGATGTGGCGCCCAGGAGCAAAGCTACTTTGATGTTCACCAATCAATTTAGGCAGGAAAGGTTTAATTCTGTTGACCAGTACCTTTGCAATGACTTTATAAGTCACATTGCATAGTCCGATGGGGCAAAATTGAGTCATACTAGAGGGGCATTCAACTTTAAGAATCAGCACAAGAAAAGTGGGATTACGCCCCCTTAAGGATTCGGTACCATTCAACACAGCCTTGACAAATCTTGACATGCTTGGGGCAATTAGATTCCACTGATTTTGAAAGAAAACTGCCTGGAATCCATCTGGACCAGGAGATTTTAAAGGGCCAATATCAAACACTGTCGCCCTAATTTCATCATTTGTAGTCTCCTTGTTTAATGCTTGGAGTTCATCATCGGATAAGCTAGAAAAGCCAGAATGGGTAACAAATGTAGGCCTCACAGGAGCATTCTCAAAGAACAAATTCTGATAGTAGTCCGAGGCAATTTCCTTCAAAGTGTCTTCATTCTAGATCCACTCCCCCTCACTATTCTTAAGGCCTTCAATTTTATTGCGTTTCCTCCGACATAGAGTTGATAAATGGAAGAATTTTGTATTGCGATCACCTTGTAAGATCCACTCAGAACGTGATTTTTGAAACCACATCAATTCTTCTTGTTGAAGAATGAGATTGTAATCCCGAATCAGCTCTTGTTCCCTTCTTTCCAAATTCGGGTGGCTTGAAGTAGTTATGAACTTTTGGAGGTCTTGCAACCGAGTCATGCAGTCCTTTTTCTTGCGAAAGATGTTGCCAAAAACCTCTCTATTCCATTTCTTCAACTCAGGTTCCAAATGCTTCAATGCCTCATCAATAGGACTCTCTTTCTTCCACTGCTCATGAATAAAAGGCTGAAATTGATCATGGGTCAGCCAAGTAGCCTCAAATCTGAATGGCCTTTCATTAGGATCAGGTGGGACTATCCCAGAAATGTTAAGCATGATAGGATGATGGTCAGATTTGATTCTGGGTAGGTTCCTTAGTGAAGCTTCAGGAAATCGAGAGCACCATTCCATATTCACAAGTACTCTATCCAATCTCTCATAAATTCGCCGCAAACCAGAATGCTTAGGACCTCTCCATGTAAATCGTGGCCCAGAGGCATCCATACTAGACAATCTGCAACCCTCTAGGTTCTCTTTAAAGGCTTCACAATGATGCATATTAACAGGCCTCCCACCAATCTTTTCAAAACTGTAAAGTATATTATTAAAATCTCCCATAACAGCCCAAGCAGACTTAATGCCACTACACATTCTTTTCAAGTCTTGCCAGAAAATCTCTTTGCAGTATTGGTCCGGGTTGACATAAACCACCGTAAGAAACCAAGAACTACTCCGCAGTCCTTTTATTTCCATATGGATAAGTTGTTGTGTCTCCTGAATCACATATAAGTTAGGAGGAATGGTTCTTGCTAAAACCCAGATCCCACCCAAAAATCCCACTGCATCAACTTTATGTACAACAACTAAACCCATAGTTCGAATAACCCTGTCCGTTTCAGTCCCACTAACACAAACTTCCACCAATACAACAATATCAGGGTTATTTATTCTCAACAAATCTCTTAAAATACTATGAAGTCTCCTACTCTTTGAACCCCTACAATTCCAATAAATGACTTTATTCATAAATGTAAGTTGGGGAAGGAAAATGACCTTGTTTCAGTGACAAACTTCAAGAGCAGTCTGAATTTCATTCGAGACAGAAATATCCACTGCTCCAGCAAGTACATTCCCAGTAGCTTCGCAAACAGGAGCATGTTGCAGATTATCCACCATCACAGGATTACTAGCAGACCCCTGTCCTACAGTAGAACTCTCCCTCAAATTTGGACCACCACCATGATCCATGAAGGTTTGGATGGCATCAGAAAGATCACATTTAATCTTTTATGTATCATGCTCTGAAGCCGCCACATTAGAGTCAATACTCGCACCCTGCGGCACCCTATCCACTGAAGGCCCCAGATTTTTTCCATTCTGCACTACAGTGTTGCTTAGTAAGACAAAAGAATCTGGCATTACTTGAATGGTATCCCTGATCATTCCCATTGACAAAGAGTCAACCCCACCATCAACTCCATGAGAACCCCTGGAAGATCTTCGGCCCCTGTTACTAGACCTGCTCCTGCTACGCACCCAAGTAGTTTGATTCAATTTCTCCTTTCCCTTTGCCACATTAGTAATATCTTTCAGAGGTGGATGGCGGGAAGTTGCCCTACCGAGTCGGGGTTGACCCTCCTGTATCATGACTCCGTGGTTACCTCGAGCGTGACCACTAGGTTTTAAAACCTGTTCATTATTATCCACATTCTTAATGGTCTCAACGTCCATATCTGGACTCCGGTTCTCAACAAGTTTTGCCTTACTCACTTCTCCAGTGTTTCTCCCACCAATATCTGTGGTTTTGATACCTGTATCGACCTCCAAGTTTTGCAATACATCAAATCGCAAACCAGCTCTATCAGGAGTGGCAACCGATGGACCCATCTGAGCATTTTGATTTCTAGTGGGATGAGCATCACTCCTTCTAGTTTGATTAGGGCGCCTACCTCTTCCCTTTTTCTGCACCAGCATCCATTCACCCCTAGCTTCGAATACTTCAGGTCTTACTTTAGGTGTCGCAGCCCCAGGTCGAAAGGTATTAGGAGGGGCAGTTGTTGTTTGGCCCTGATCAGGGACCAGCGTCTTAGAAGGACATATGTCATCTTTATGGCCATAGAGACCACAATTAAAGCACACTAGATGAAGGCCTTCATATTCAGCTCTCCAAGTTCTACGCCCAAGGCGGAACTTTGCTTCAAGTGGTTTCGTGAGATCAACTTCAATACACACCTTGGCAAATTGGCCACGTTCCGCCCTGAGAGTAGCACGATCGACTTTAATAACTCTTCCCATTTTACTACCAAGCCTCCTTAAGAAATTCTCATCATAAAACTCAACTGGGAGGTTTGGGAAGTGAACCCAAACAACAACTTCGTCGATAGATGCCTCATACGGGTCAAAGTAGGGTCTCCATGGGCGAACCGTGAGGTAGTGATCCGCCACAGTCCACGGACCCCCATTAAGCACATTGAGGTAATCAGCATCACATCCAAACCTCACAATATAGTAATCATTCCCCAAGTCAACAAGAGAGAAGGGACGGCTAGTTACCCATATAGTGTTGAGCCGGGCTTGCAGGAACCGATATCCCACCTTGCGACCCAAGACTTTCACAATCAAAGCATGTTTCCACTTGCTGTAAAGCCTCCGTTTTTCTGCCGAGGACAGAAGAATTGTGGGAATTTCGTCATCCTCTTCATCCCTATCAGAATCTGAGATAACATCAAGCTCTTCGGACTCAAGCCCATCTTCATCCATATCAGCTTCCTTGGTATCCAGACCCATAAGAAGATCCCTATACGTGCTTTTCCTCTTGGATTCGCCCACACCAGCAGTTGATCCCCCACCAGCATCATCCATGTCCACCACTCCATCTTTCAATCTTGCTTTCTTACAGACCTGTGTTGGAGCATCGTCTTCACCTTGTGCACCAGTATCGTACCTTTCTTGGGTTGCTAGAACCATTCCAGAAGAGCTAGAGGCTGGCATACCAGCTGCTCGATAAAATGCTGAAGTGAAAAAATAGAAATAACAGTAGGGAAGTTGAGAGAAATTCACGCGCTAGTCACGCGCTCAGTCTTTTTTTTTTTTTATGAAAGTCTTCTTCAGTCTTTCACTTGGCATTACTTTAAATCAACAGATACGCGTTTTAGTTGTTGTGCTTTCTATACCTGCTTTCCCATTTTCTTGTCATTTCAAATAGATACTGTGAAGGCCGACTTCCCATTGCTTTGGAGTTTTGCAAGAAATGAGTTGTATTACGCCATCGGCCGCCAAAATCACTGTTCTACTTTCAACGTTTTTTGTACTTTACCCACAATAATGAAAGTGAAAGAATCAATCATTAAGCGTTAACTATATATATACTAATACACACCCAATTTTAGCCAAAAATGTGGCCATAATTGTGTGAAAATAAGACTGCAATTTTTTTCCTCACTGGGTTTCTGATCCATCTCTGTCTTTCTCTTTCAAACTGCAATTTCCTCCTTTTGCATGGACGTTTAGACACACTTTTGACATTGTACGGATAGCAAAAGTCGTCGAATTTTTAATTTGGTCACATCTCCATGACATGTTGCAAAATCATGTCCACAAAATCAATCTTAAAAAGTCCAACGAGTGCAATCGAATTGCAACATTGTCAAGTGAAATCAATATCACATTGTAAACTTGTACAAATACAACAGCGACACGTGAAATTATGAAACTGGTATGATCCAAAAATAGATCACAGATAAGCTTGTGTTATTAATTAATTACCTTATAGTTATACCAGTTTGCTCCTCGACCAATTCATTTTAGTTGGATTCAATTTTCGAATACTCTCCACTGTCCCGATCGAGATGGGTTATTGATAATAAATAACTCGGTCAACTAATCAGGCATCATAGATTTTTCTAAACAAGATACGATGACACCCATAAATGCATAGCGCCCATGGTTTTAAGATTCTATAAAAGTTGAAGTGCTTGCAAGGCATTTTTTAGTCAGTCCACACACAACTAAAAAGGAAAAAAGAAAAGAAAAAAAAGAAAAAAGAGATTGAAGAGTGATAGAAGGAAACAGGCAGGAAGGTGCTGATGATCCTTCCTTCAGTGTTCGGCGGAGTTCTAAACTATTCCCTCTCTTAATCCATATATAATAAAGAAATCTTAGCCTCGAAATCATAGTTTAATACAGGACAGTTATGGAGCAAGTGTGATAAGACTTGTTTATATTCTTCTCGATTGAATTGGGTATCCCTATCCATTGACATCTCTTGTTAAAATCATTTTTTTTTAACAAGCATCTCTTAGCTTTAAATCGTTTATAATTACCACGCCTACGTGGGTAATATATTACGCAAAGCCGATATATGGTAGTCACTTTTTTTGGTTGTACAAATCACACCAGGACAAGTCATTTTGACTATCAAATTCTTGCACAAAAGCAATAAATACACATTTTCCCCTTGATGGGTGTATTAATTACCTTGTTTGATCGTCATATATTGAGCAGGGATTTCTATGGATGGTCAAAAGAAAAAAGAAAATAATACATCACATTTCATGTCTTCAAGAAAAGAGATTCCAACAAGTGTGTCAATGGCGTTGGTGTCCTAAAGAAAACCCATAAAATTTTTGCCACTTGCTCTATAATATGTGTGGACACGTGTGGCCTTTCACCCTCCAAATCTGACACCTATGCAGGCATGTCATATGGGAGAAAAGCTTTGAAAAATTCATCACCAAAAAATCTGGCATCGATCGCAATACCAGAAATGTATAGAGCAGTTGGCTGCTCGGATGAGTAACAATCAAACAACGGACAATATGGATATGTTATGAGGTCCACTGTTACAAAAAAAACTCAAGAGTTCTAATAACACACGGTAAGACTAGAACACATTTCACTGTAAATTTTCATCGGAAGAATCACTACCTATAACCAGGTGCAACTCCTTAGTTGGGGCAAAACTACGCATAGAGTATTCTATTTAAGATTAGAAGAAGTAAAGACTGGAAAAGGAAAAAGGACAAGAAAAAGGAGTTTCATCATCCCCCACCAAGAGAAAAAAAAGAAGAACGCGTACGTACTGATTAGATGGAGTCCAAATTGAAATGGACTGCCAAGTGGGAACGGGATACGCAAATATTAACATGACTTTCTCTTTCTTGGAGGTGAAGGATACACTACTTTTTTTCGTTTCTTTGTGAAATTAAATTGAATCCATTCGGATTTTTTTTTTCAGTTTTCCTTAATTATCATCCAAAAAGGTTTGGTGCCACGAGTCAGCAATACCAAAATGATAATAGAAAACGGCGATCCTTAAAGCAACATTCTGTTACAAAACAAAATCTCTTTTTCATGCACGTATGTATTTGTTTCATTTCAAAACAAAATATATTTTCATGACAAAGAGATTTTTGTTTTTTATTGTTTTATCCTAAGGATGTATATGGAGAGACTAGTATTTGATAAAATCAGATGCGTGATCCGTCATAGTCATCTATATTTTTATTCTCTGTCATTTACTTGAAAAAATTGTCAATATTTTAAAGAGAAATTCTAAAGTCAACTCGGTCATTGTGGTTAATTTTTTCGCCTTATAGGTCATTCAAATTAATAATATACTTTGCTGGCTTGATAAAATGAGGCATTTTTTTAGTTAATTCATGTACGTTAACTCTAGGTACTCTAATATAATTAACCAAATTTTACTTTCATAATTATCCAAAATTAGAAACTAGAGATGTCAAAATAAGAATTTTAATTGCATGATATTTTAATCTTACAAATATCTTTACATTTAGTTAATGATCTACTTTTAGATTAGATTTACTAAGTGAACTTATTAAGGAGTCAGAGTTCTTTCTAATTTTTTTCATTCACAAGACTTGAACTTGAGACCTTGTTTAAAGGATCAAATATCTAATCACCTACATCAACTACATCATAAATAGATATGACACTTACGTAACTCGATATCTCTAACGTCGTTTGACAAAAACATTAATTATGCTATCATAATAAGTTAATTATATGCAATCTCCACACTATTAGCAGATCACACAAAATTTAAGCCACCCAAAGTTTTACTTGGAAAGAAAGATAAAAGATTTCTGGCTTTCCTGCACAAAAGAAAGTAAAAGCAAGAAGAGTGCCTCCAATTTTTTTTTTTAATTTCATTTTGTAGGTGTGTGTTTTCAAAGGTAGGATTTGTATTTTTATAGCACTGGATTTTCGGTGGTTCTATCTAATTTTCTCTTTCCATGGTTATATATAAGTGGAGCCCATGGTTGCCCATATGCATTGCTGGCTTTAAGCCATCGACTTTTGTTGGTTTTCTTTTATAGGGGCTGTTGTCTGCTGAGGTTGAGAAAGACACACCCCCCCCAATAGAGAAGAGTTTTTATTCAGTTCTATCAATCACACTATTCACCAGACAACTCTTTTTATTACAACAACAATCATCTCTCCTCTTAGACCTGGCAATTCGTGTTGTCGTGTCGGGTTCGTGTCGGGTTGAACAGGTAATCGGGTTTCAAATCTTCAACCCGACCCGACCCATTTAATAATCGTGTCGTGTCGTGTCCAACCCGTTTATTATCGTGTCGGGTTCGGGTTGACCCGCGGGTTACCTATTAAATCTAACAAGCCTAAAAATTAGTTTGAAATTTTTTTATTTTGCGTATTTTTTTAGCAAATAGGTATATAATTAGATTTTCTCATATATTAAAGAAAATTATAAATTGTAGAATCATAATATAATAATATTTTAAAGCATTTATAGAAATATTTTTGGATAATTTTAGTAACTTTAGCCTTAAATATTGAATAAGTCTTATATTAAATCAGTAAAATANCCATTTAACTAAACGGGTTGAAAATCTCTGACCTATACCTGCTAATTTCGTGTCGGGTTCGTGTCGGGTTGTCGTGTCACTACCCGTTTTGCCAGGTCTATCTCCTCTTCCTTGTCTGTCTTCATTTCTTTTCTCCTCGTTACCCGCGTATATAGTAGAAAAGACCAGAACTTTGTTGTTTCAAACTAGTGAAAAAAAAAAGAGAAGAGAGAAAAGGGAGGGACACAGGAAACTCAGGAAGCTAAAAGTAAAACAAAAAAAGAAGGCTTCTTATTTGTTTACTGCCTTGATTTGGTGGATCTGTGGATCTAAGCCTTTAACACCCACATGTATTGTTGTGTTTACTTTAGATCTCCATCCTTTTCGTCTGGTATAATCAGTAGCTGATCAGGAACTGTGCAGCAGACAGCCTAATTTTTATACTGTGAGTTCTTATCATTTCTGCTTTCCTCTTTATCTTTTAGTCTTTTCTTCTTCTTTTCTGTGTTTTCTACAGCTCGTGCAATTGATGGTTTGGTCTGGATTCTTCTTGGTTTATTGGTCACTTAGAGAGCAAACTTATCAAATTTTACGTGGCCAAGTATTTTTATGGTTCCCTTTGGAAGCGTTGAATGCGTAGCAGATTTGACCTTTTGGGGGTTTTGCTTAAATCCCATGTTGTCTTTGAGGTCTCATCATCTTGTGGCTACCTCTCGATTGGTTTAGTTGCCACTTTGCTTGAGCAGACTTGAATATGGGGTTTAGACATTGGAGCTGGGTTATCCTCCCTAGTTTAGATTGGTAGCTGAAAAATTTAGGACGAAAGTTGAATTCTTTAGATCCTTTGACTCAATTACAGCCTTTGTTTTGCTTGAAATTTTTTTGATCTTTTATATGGTCTATGGAGTGAATGAATTTTATTTGGTCTAAACAGGGGGGAAGACGCGTGAGGTTTACTGGAACCAGTGGTGGTATTAAGGTATTACATCCGATTCTGGATGTGGAGGAACAGGAGGCTGGCTCCGGTGAGATGAGGGATGTTATCAAGGTTGATGGACTTTTTGAGGGCCTGCTGGCGGCCGTCCTCGGACAGGTTTGTCCACTCAGGTTCGGATGCAGCAGGCCGGCAAGATGGGCTACTTTGGTACAAAGACACCGGTCAACACTTGAATGGTGATTTCTCTATGGCCGTCGTGCAGGCCAATAATTTACTTGAGGATCAGAGCCAGCTTGAGTCTGGCTCCTTGAGTGCTCATGAGTCTGGTCCTTTTGGAACTTTTGTGGGAGTATATGATGGTCATGGAGGGCCAGAGACATCACGCTACATAAATGACCATCTGTTCCAGCATCTAAAGAGTAAGAAATGATTAACCATGCTGGAGCTTTTTGCCTGCTGTAGACTGTTAACGACCATTTTTTTTTTGAATTTGGTTTAATTTGAGCTCACTTGTAGTGGCTGCTATTGCTTTCTGTTAAATTGTAGGATGACTTACATCGACAATAGTTGTTTGTTTCAAAGGGTTGACTCGGTGTTGGTGGTTTTCTTGCAGGGTTCGCCTCAGAGCATCAGTGCATGTCTGTGGATGTGATACGGAAAGCATACCAAGCTACTGAGGAAGGATTTCTTTCACTTGTCACTAAGCAGTGGCCTATGAAGCCTCAGATTGCAGCAGTTGGATCTTGCTGCTTGGTGGGTGTAATCTCCGGTGGAAACCTTTACATAGCTAACCTAGGTGATTCCCGTGCTGTCCTTGGTAGGCTTGTCAGGGCCACTGGAGAAGTTCTTGCCATCCAGCTTTCATCAGAACATAACGTCGCAATAGAGTCAGTCCGGCAGGAGATGCATTCTATGCATCCAGATGACTCGCAAATTGTGGTTTTAAAGCATAATGTGTGGCGCGTGAAGGGCCTAATACAGGTAAGTTTTTCAATGGTTTGTTCTTCTCATACTCCCTGCACTTGGCCCTTTTTGAGTATTTACCATTCTTTCTTTACACATTATTATTTGAATTTCAGACTGCATAGCTTTACAATTCGATGCTAAACAAAATTGTGATTAATCTGCTCAGTAAATGAAGTCCATCAAGGCCGTTTTCACTTGTATAGTGTTCTTACGGGCCACATTATTGTAATGAAACTTTCGACTCTGTGGTATTCCTCCGCATAATTATATTTAAGATGAACTATTTCCTCCTGTCGCATTGAAATATGATATGATGCTAATCCTATATGGTTTCAGTAGCGCTGGTCATCTATTAAGTAAAACATACGTATTTTTCCTATGGCAGTGCTTACATTTTGTGCAAGGGTACTATGATGATTTGCGTCTGTTATGACTTTGGCTATTTGCTGATGAGTCCTCATCAAGTTGTCAAATTAAACGAGTTTGGTCTGTTGTTGTTTGATGTGGGTTCGTGCAAGCTTATGATATAGTATAAAACATAAAAGACAAGGTTTACTAAGGTGAAACCTTTTGTACTTCAGATTTCTAGATCCATTGGAGATGTTTACTTAAAGAAGGCTGAATTTAACAGAGAGCCTTTGTATACCAAGTTCCGTCTTCGTGAGCCTTTCAAGCGGCCAATTTTAAGTGCCGATCCTGCAATTTCTGTCCATGAACTTCAGCCCCATGATCAATTCCTGATATTTGCATCTGATGGGTTGTGGGAGCACCTCAGCAATCAAGAAGCGGTTGATATAGTCCAAAATCACCCACGGAATGTAAGAATTCTATTGCAGAACTTATTTCAGTTTTTATATCCAAGTACTGATTTATTATTGACCAACACGAGTCTTATGTGCCAAGGAAGAGCCAGAAATTGACATGGAATCCTATGTATTTTGCATGCAGGGAATTGCTAGGAGGCTAGTGAAGGTTGCCTTGCAAGAAGCAGCTAAGAAGAGAGAAATGAGATACTCGGATTTGAAGAAAATCGACCGCGGTGTCCGCCGGCATTTCCATGATGACATCACAGTCGTAGTTGTATTTCTTGACTCAAATCTTGTGAGTAGAGCCAGCTCCATGAAAGTGCCTTCCATATCTGTTAGAGGGGGTGGTGTTAGCCTCCCTGCAAAGACTCTAGCCCCAGCAATGGAACATAATATCACCTAAACCTGCACTTTAAATAGGGTTTGCTGCATCCTTCTCAGAGCTTGCCATGTATGCTATCTCTCTCCCAGTATTTGCAAGAGAAGGTTTCTGTACTTTGATTAATTTCTTGATGTACAATGTAACATTTTTAACTTGGGACATGTATTTATTTAGTTTTGAGCACATCAGCAGAAAGAAAAAAGAAAAAAAAAAGGAAAAGAAAGGAAAGAATCAGGGGAATTACAGTTGCTGAGGTGACAGTTGAAGGTTCTTTCGTTAGGTCCACCTTTCGGGGTACATTCATTTACTTTTGACTTCCAATTTTTGTTTTTCTTGTTTCTGTAAATTATGTGGAACAGATCATGGTCCTGGAAATCAAAGCTTTATCTACCAATTGTTTCATGTTCACATATGTAATGGCTTCAAAATTCCTACTAGTAACAGATAGCATTATCCCCGAAACCGCTCGGTCCCCGCCCTTTAGAGGCCTTTGTTTCAGGTTCCTCTACAGGTTTTTTCCTTTTCTGTTTATTTGATTAATTCTCTTCGAGAGATTATTAATCTTACTTGATTTGAGTGGCAAAAAGTCCATGTCTCTTAAACTATGTTTCAATTACAAGTCTTACCCTGTGGATGGAATGTTGAGAATGCAATCCCTGACAATGAGTTCTATAATATTGGATTGATTCCTTGACAAAAGCAGAAAAATGTTGGATTGATTCTAAGGTAGTTAACTTTTGTGGACTTTAAAAGTTGGACAATCACAAAGATTAAGGACAGATTCTTCTTAACTAAATGGTATTTGGCCTTTACAAATTCTTGTGAATATCTCATTCTTTTTGGTACCGTCTCAGTTTTTTAAACTGAAAAAAAATATTAAACTGAAATGCGGCGATGTTTCCCTTGTTTAGAAAAAAGAAAAGAAAAGAAAAGAAAAGCATGAAACAATCAAATAGTCAATATGGGTGGGAGGAAAAAGATTTTTTCTCTCTATTAAGAGGAAAAGGATCTAAAAAAAATATCTTTGTTACGGAGTAAATGCTAATTGGTGAGGTGGTGAGACGAAAGAATGGAATGAGCTTAATAATCTGTTTAGCAGGACACATCATCATAACTCACAAGTCACAACCGAAACATGGTGCATTTGGAATGGATGGTGAATAAGGTTTGACTGCTATAGGTTTTTGTACACTGTTAGATTTATTTGGAGTAGAATAATTTTCTCAATATACATTTCCTGCTATTAATTCCTTAATCTTTTTATTTTCATTTCGTCAACAGCTCATTCAATTTGCAGTTCTAGAAAATTAGTATAGTGAATCATATAGGCATCAGCCTCCTTATGCTATGAGTTTATTAGTACTACTAAAAAAAATTGTAAAAGCAGACAGAAAGACAGTATCAAGGCTTGCATCTCTCTTCTGTTAAGATGAGAGATCATTAGGTAATTATAACATTTGTTTTCCAACAGAATCATTAACTTACACAAATTGCCACTCGTGCTTTCCACTTTGTCTCTAAACACACCAACCAATGAAACTGATTTGTTGATTAAAAAAATAAATGGAGATGACATGAGATCCCTCGAGATGGATTAGCATTGCATGGGGAAAAGTCTAGGAAAATGAACATAGAGAATGGGTGAAATTGTTTTTCTACTACTAGTACTACATTCTACTGATTCACTTCACAGAGTGGTGGTGGTAGACCAGAGTTTGACCAGAATATTATTGCAGGCTTTGCCACTACAACACAAAGAGCAAGGCAAACTGGCACTGATTAATTGCCAGATTTCTTAGATGGGAGTAAAAGACAGCATTGGGCTGCCTTTTCTCCACCTGCCACAGCATATTCGGATTAACCAATAAGGACCCTACCCTCTTCACTCACTAAGTATTGTCTCTTCTTTGTTCACTTCCCTCAGGCACAATTCTCAAAAATCCATTAACTTCCATGTATGTCAATACCAACCATTATTCTTTTACTTGTCAAATTCTCTCCACCACCACTGCCATGCCACTATTTTATTTTCGTCATAGGAAATTAGACAACCAAAAAAATAAATCGTAAAAAGGGAAACAAAGATCAGGACTACTACACTTGACTAGGATAAAATTCATCAAGCTTAACATCTACAAACTTATGGACTTCATAATGTGACAAATGTTAATAATGAAGTTGCAAATCCCAGATTCTACTAGTGCGTGAGGGTGAGGTCATTTGTCTAGGTTCTAGCCATCATGTGTAGCCTTTAGTCAATTCAGGCCCAGGGACCAATTCTTGTAGTACATTACTCACTGTTAGGTGTGGTCCCCAAAGAGAAGCACTGCAATCAAGGAGCCTCCATTTTAAGGCAATTCGCTCAACTCAACAAGTGCATTTGCCCATGTTCAACATAAAAATTTTCACTGTTTTGTAGCAATAAACGGTGGCAAAAAAAGGAGGGAACAGTTCAATCAGCGGCTCTGATTAGAAAGGCAAAAATACAATTATGGCCAGAGCCCCACCAAATCTGTAATTAGGTTCTTTTACAAATTTGTACTTTTTTTTTTGATAGTAATTTGTACCTTTTAAGGCAAAACATTTATGTCACCATTATTATTATCCCATCATCTGAGAACATCAACCTGATAATTACATTCACCTTTTCCATTTGCATGTAATGTCAAATGTGTAACTTACATCTCACCAAAATGACTGGTGTCTATCTCCGGCTGACCAGTGGTTTTCTACTTCACTATCCTAAGGTCTAAAAGAATTGTAGGGTAGTTAGTTCATAAAAAAAAAAAGAAAGATTGTGAGGGTAATTTTTATATCTGTGGCCTACTACTGTATGTAAAACAAAGCTCCCTCTTTATATTCTTGTGGACTGATTATTCTCCCTCTTTAACATGTTTCGTTTTGTTCTGATCTTTAACATGTTTTAGGGTCGCACACTTTTTTTTTGGTGGTGTCACACACTTTTGACCTTCTCTCATGTTCTTTCTTCTCATTCGCACAGTAGCTTCCTAGAGGAGGTAGACACAGCTAAAGTATCTTTACCTAAAATCTGTCAAAATCTCCCTATATTTGGCAATGCAGTAAAAACGGGATCTTGGTTATCCAGTTTTAGGCTATGTAGGATGCAGTGTAGTAGTCCTAGTATATGTAGAGTTTAGACTTTTGAGTTGTGAATGCTGTTACAGGTAACAAACCCTGTTTTTTTTTTTTCCACTCTCTGTCTATGTAAGTTGGTGACCAAAATCCACAGTAATTAACCCACGAACAAGAACTTGGTTCCCTAGTGCCAATAGACTGGTTAGTTGGTTTGTCTCATCTCCTGACAAAGCCCAGCTGTTTTTCTACTCTGCTCTAAAAACCTGTGCTAAAAGCCAAACCCACCTCTACTTATCACCAGCCAGGAAAACCACACATGAGCCATGACCTCTCACATTTAGCTTTTTATCAGTTACTACCTGGTAGTATGATTCTCTTCCAACTTTTCTAATGCTACTTTACTGGCACTGTGACCACACTCTTCTCAAATTTAGCTACTAGCTAGGGACTCATCCATCCCCAGTATTTCACGCAAGTCTGTTTCTTTTTTGCGCCAAGAACGTACATTTTTTTTTTCTGTCTAATATTCGGTGGATAACGATGGGGTGTGCCCTGTCAAAGAAAGATGAGGAAGACGACGTTGTGTCACTGTGTAGGGAAAGGAAACGCCTCCTGAAGTTGGCTGTGGAGAGAAGGTACGCTTTTGCAGATGCACAGTACAAGTATAATCAGTCTCTTTATACAGTAGCTATGGCTATAAGGTTGTTTGTGGCTAGACATTCCTCTCAAGCTTCGCCTTTTCTCATTACTTTTTCATCAAAGACTTCTTCTTGTAATGACTCCGGCGAGACCCATATCACCACCAACTCCATGTTTCTTCAACAGAGACCCACTGAACCATTACATGAAACTATGGAGTGTAAACCATCCAATTCTAAAGTTTCTTTGGAATCTTCTCACCTGGAGACGGGGAAAAAAGAAACCCAGGAAGAGGGTGATATGAATTCTGGAGAGGAAGGAAGTGATATTGAGAGTGAAAGTGAAAGTGAAAGTGGAGATGTTTGTGAGCATTTTTATGAAAGTGAAAATGGAGAGAATGTTGCTTGTGAGCATTTTTACAGCGAGGTGGGTGCGGCTATGCCATCTCCCCAGAGAGAATTTGGGTGGGATTTCTTTTACCCGTTTGATGAAATGAGGACACAGGTGGCAGATGGATTTTTTCCAGGCATTGATGAGGATTTGAGGGCTGTGAGAGAGAAAGAGGGGATTCCAGAGTTAGAAGAAGATGGAGAGCGAGCAAAGGGAGAGTGTGATGTGGTTAATGTGAAAATTGGTGTGGAGGAGGACCATAAAGAGAGTAAAGTCCCTGATGTAAGAAGTGGGGATACTGCTAATGCCGGCTTCGAGGAGAGCGAGGGTTTGAAAGTGATTGACACACCCACAAACGGGAGGGAATTATTGGAAGCATTGAAGGATATCGAGGACCATTTTATCAGGGCTCATGATTCCGGTTTGGAAGTTTCGAGGATGCTAGAGGCGAACAGAGTTCAATTGCTATCTGGCTTGGAGGAAATTAAAGGTGGGTTCTTGTTTTTTCTCGTTCCTTATTATATGCTATGCTCTTGGTAATTCAACTAGTTTTACATTAGGAAAACATGATATTCCTAGGATTTGCCCCAAGTTCTCATTTTATCGCTTGAAAAATGAGAAATCTTTATTGTGTGTTGTGTATTATACAAGCATAAATTACCTTGTCAGTTAATATGGTGCGGTCGTGCAGAGAGCTCAAATAAGCTTGTCCGTTCACTTACATGGCATCGATCCCCCTCGTCACGGTCTTCTTCCTGTAAAAGTCTCCTAACATCTAGCTCCAGAAGTTCCTCAATGTGGACTGAATTCAAGAGTGATACATTTGACGACTATGGAATGGTGGCGGGAAGTCATTCTCTGACTTTGGGGAGGTTGTACGCTTGGGAGAAGAAGCTCTACAATGAGGTGAAGGTAAAATATTCACCTAACCAGTTTGTGCAATTAGTCTTTTCTTACCTGCTTCCTGCATAAAGTTTTGCTTTCTTAATTGCCTGCTATGCCACTACAAGAGTTAGACACTATCCTGTTTGATTGTCTTAGCTGCTGGAGCATCCAGTACAATGTTCCTGCCTATTGCTTCTTATGTGACAATTCTTGTCCATTGATATTGCAATCACTGTACAATCGGTATTTAATACAGCAGAAGGGATGCCACTAGCTTGTTATCTCCTATTGCCATTTACCAAGTTCATTTAACATGTTATAGTCCACGTGATCAGGCTGGGGATTTGACAAGGAAAGCTTTTGAGCGGAAATGTTCGCATATGAGAAACCGGTATACCAGATTAGATGGAAACAACTCTACGGATAAGTCTAGATCTGAAGTAAAAGAGTTACATGCAAGAATATCAGTTGCAATACGCAGTGCTGAATCAATCTCTGACAGAATCCAAAAACTGAGAGATGAAGAGTTGCAGCCACAACTGCTTGAGTTGCTACACGGGTAAGAAAGCATGGCACTAAATTGTGTACTGATTTAAGGATTGGTTTTCAGAGTAGTTGTGTGATGATTCGTTTCATTTCTGCAGCCTGATGAGAAACTGGAAGATAATGATGGATTCACATGAAACCCAGAACAGAGTCATGCTTGAAGTGAAATCTTTCAACTGTCCGGCTTATCAAAAGTTCTCCAATGACTCTCACCATCTTGCCACTCTTCAGCTAGAGGCAGAACTCCATAATTGGCGCTCCTGCTTCAGTGCCTATGTGTCAGCACAGAAGGAATACATTGAAGCTATTACTGGTTGGCTATCCAGATTCATTGCCCCTGAAGTTGAACTGTATTCCAGCGGCAAGTCTTCTCTACCACCCTGTAGAATCAATTGGCCACCTTTGCTGGTAACTTGTCATGAGTGGTATTCTTGCCTGGAGAAGTTGCCATGTAAGGATGTGACATGTGCTATGAAGAACCTTGGCAGAGATATCCATGCCCTGAAAAGTCAACAAGGAGACGAGCAACAACAGAAGAGAAAGGCTGATGGGCTAGTCAAGGACCTTGAACGGAGGACCTTGGCATTTGAGAGAGCAGAGAGGAGGATTCTGGAGTCCAAGATTTCTGAGTCAGAGGTAACCACGCGCAATCCTATAGAATACTTGGCGGAAAGAAAAAATCTTTTAGATAGCTTTAGGAAAAGGGTGGATGAAGAGCAGGAAAAGCATCGTTGCAGTATGCAAGAGACACAACGGATAACCATAAATGGCTTCCAGACTGGGTTTTCTTCAGTTTTCGAATCTTTGACCGAGTTTTCGAAGGCATCTGTAAAAATGTACGATGATCTCTTAAGGTACAGCGCCAATGCAGAGACTATTCACAAAAGTGATGGCAAAATGTAGTGGGATGAGCTCTCAGGTTTACTGACTGAAAGATATTGTGGTACAAATGCTAAGTAGGTAAGAGTTTTTGGTATTCTAGGATTTCTGTTTCTCGGTTTGTCAACAAAGATAGGTCGTGTGTATAGGAAGGTTGTATGAAGTAGTATATAGCAAGCTTTTTTGAAGGCAGCAGCTGATTCTCCGAACATGCTAGAATTTGAGCTTGTCAGTCAATCCGTCCAAGCTAGACTGCGAAGAATTCTTTGTTTCAGCCAATCATATTTTAATTTTTATGTGATAAAATTTTGTGTCTTTTAAGCAATTTTGAAGCTTAGAAACAACTCTGGTCTTTTGTGTGTGCGCTCACAGATCCTAATAATTAGTCAAAATCAACCAAGACTTATATATTGAGGTTTCAGTGCACCTGGATCTGTGTCACATCAGAAATTAAGTAATAAACATTGTGGATAAATGGTCTCATAACTTAGTAATCGTGGTTATAATTACAGATTGTAGGGTTACCCAGTTAGGTATTTATGGTGTTACTGCCAATCGAACAGATGGTTAGTCGCTGCATTCTTGCTTGTCTGTCCACTGCCTTTGCTGTAATGACCTACTCATTTTTCAGATGACATATCCGAGGTGGGTTCAAAACAATGGAGGTTTGTGTGATGTTATGCAATAAAAGTCCAATATCTTACAGAGTTTCAAGCAAGGATGACAGGAATGGATGATTCTACTTCAATGCAAAGAAGTAAAATCACATTAAATATCTGACAAATTTTTATGAACACGGATACTTTACGTACTAAACCTCAAAGACAATAATTCTTCAACTACCCTGTTGTTTTCTGCTTGTTGTCTCAAGTATTTCGTTCAAATGGTTCTCATCAATGTCAATACTAGTCTCAAAACTCCTCAAGCTTGTGCTTTGGAAAGACATGGTGTCCATCTCCACACGAAACCTTTGAAGTCCAACACCATCGACGCTGACAAAGCTCTGTGAATAGTCAGATCCCGACGATTTTCGGTGAGAATTGCCAAAAGATGATCGAGAACCCTTTGCAGGTCCCCTGGGAATGAGGCTCTCAGCTGTGTTTAGGGCTTGATCCAGCTCCTGCCACACCTGAGTCATCGTAGGGCGCTCTTTGGGACGTTTCACTACGCATCTCAGACCAAGCTGTCCCATCTTTAACATCATTTCCATGTTGCATGGCTCTGTAAGAAGATTAGCATCTAATATCTCTTCAATGCTGCCCCTCTCTATGTAAGGTCTTGCCTGCATTTTAGTAATACATTATTATACATTATCAATTTTTACCGGCAAAAAGGCTTAAGGCAATGTGTATAAACACTAATGATGCATGCCAAAGAACATTTGCAGGACCTTCAACTGATCCTATAGGGATGCTTACCCATTCTATTATGTGATAATTTGAGTTACTTCTACTGGAGTCAACTGCCGGACGGGCAGAAACAAGTTGCAATAAGATCACCCCGAAACTGTAAACATCGCTAAAAGGAGTCAAATGAAAGCTTGAGCAATAGGCAGGATCAAGGTATCCAGGTGTTCCTTTGACCTGGCTACTAACATGGGATTTATCCCCTAGTGGCCCCATTTTCACCAGTCCAAAGTCTGAAACCTTGGCTTCAAACCCTTCTCCTATTAGGATGTTACTTGGTTTTATGTCGCGGTGGATTATGCTAGGCTTGACCCCATAGTGCAAATGAGCTATGCCTGCATGATTTAGCAGTAGTTTGATTACAGATACTGCATATTGATTTATTTTGTTGATATACCAAGTTTTTCATAGGCAAAACTTGCCTCTAGCAGCTCCAATGGCAATGGTTACTCTTTGCCTCCAAGTTAATTTTCTTCCTCCTCTTCCTACAAGGTATTTAATTTGCATGAGAATGAAATCATGTTCAATGCATCTGGGAATCAACACCAACTGGTAATAGCTTACCAATTATGTAGTCCAGTAGAGAACCATTTGGCACGTATTCATAAACCAATATCTGTGCTTTTTTGGCCCCTGTATGATTCACCACCATACGACAGATGCTTAGTTGAAAGAGATAAAAGTGCAGCATCAACAATTAAGACTGGTCTGGAGTATTGTCTATCATCAATGTGATAAATAAATAAATGATCATGGTTCAATTTGCACACCTGTTCCTTCACAAAATCCCACCAAACCAACAAGGTTCCTGTGCTTGACTTTTGAAAGTAGCCGCACTTCTGTTTGATCAAGAAATACCAAAGATACATCAATTACCTCGATTCTAGATTGCATTTTGTCAATTCAATAGAACTTACTAAACCCTTACTCTCGTGAAAGGGATGCTATTAGAGATATTAAGTCTTACCATTTCTAAATTCTTCAGTGCTCTGGAACGAATCAGCTCGCGCTCTTTTAATTGCTAGAGTTCCTTCAACTTCAAATGTTCCTCTGTAGACATTGCCAAATGCACCAGACCCTATCAAGCATTCTTGGCTGAAATTCTGTGTAGCTCTTTGTAACTCTTCCTGATGGAAACGTCTCAGTGGTAATTTTTCAGCTTTTAAACTTCCTGCCCATTTTCTCCACGACAACAGTTAGTTCATGAGAAAAAAATAGGCATGTGGAAAACGATCAAACAAAGAGTTACAATAATCTGCACAGCGAGAAAAAGTTACTATCACAGTCAGCTAGTGAAAACATTCCATGTTCATTTATTAACCCGCTTAATTTTGCTGCTACACTTTATAAGTCTTACCATTTCTTTTCAAGTATTCACTTCACATGTGACAACAACACTTCGAGAAACATAAAGATTATCCCTCTCCAGGGTTTCCTCCCACTAATTTGGACACTAACCTTGAAAGGTCCAACGCTGCCAAAGAATTGGAAAGAGCCTTCTCCTGAAAAACAAGCATAATGAAGCAACTGCACCCATTACCAGAACGGCAATGACAAGTACTCCCCACACACGTATGTGTCCTGTTGCTGCTGATGATCCAACACTAGCAATGTATACTTGTGGTGGAAAAGGTGAATTAGCATGTGTAACACTGGCGATTTGACTTCGTAAAGGTGATGAACTTCCCAACACTGGCGGCTCGGCCAGGTCGAATCTCTTTGTTATCATATCAGCTCAAAAGGGTATAAATTTCTTGTCAGACAAAACATTCCAGCTACAATGAATGTTCTTCCTTTTGCTGCCAACTCTTCAGGCCTTGCACATTTTTCTTCCTCCTTTCGTTAAATTTGCAAGTAAAGAGATAAGAGGCAAAGAAAAAGGGACCACAGTACTGGCAAGCTAGTGTAATATGTAGTCTTAAATTCAAGCTACTGCCGGCACAATAACATTTTCAAAAGCAGTCTAGGCACCCAAAAGTCGTTCTCCATGTCCCAAATGAATTGGTCTTCTCTTCTGGGCGGCACATAGTCCAGAGAGACATGTATCATTACGTGCGCATGAATTTTTTCTATGTGGATATATATGTGATCATGCATTTCCTGGTCAGAAAATAAAAAAGCATGTAATTTTCAATCTTCTTATAATAAGGTTCAAATGCGACATGTTAGAATATGGGCAGTTTTTTTAATCAAATGTTGCACAACCTCTCTTGTCACTGCATCACAGATTGGCTTGTTACATGTCTTCTTCTGAAGGATTCCTGGACATAAAATAGTACCAAATGATGCAACCACGCAGAAGCATATATTGTCGTACTTAAGACCATATTATTATGAGGGAAAAAAATATTCTTATACTGTTGGTAGTAGTAGTAGTAAGTCCAACTTAGAGCATTAAGTTTCGTACAATTGGGATGACATTAATCACGGGATCTTGATAATAAACCCACAAAGTTCTGTATTTATTTAATGCCGTAGACGCGCTTGACCAGGTAATCAGAAGACCTTATTTTGAAGACAGTGACCGCAATGTAGGTCCTGAGGATGTTTATTTGTTGTTGTTTGGTTTATACATTGACTTAATTATCAACTTAGAGATTAAACACTGTATATTAATTTGTCTGTCTTGCTTGATAATGTGTCTCATATGCATGTAAAGCGTGTGTCCGTTGAGATTCTTTCAATAATTCTGTTCAGGTAAGCCCAAGTTTATGCCAATCCAAGAAAAAATGTGTCATTTACCTGTTACCTAAGCAGCCTTGACCTGGTCTTATGTATGAAGAGTGCTCCATTTATGCAGCAAATTAGCCTTTGTAAGCTCAGGTAACATAACTTAAAAATTGATGCAGAACTCTCTTAAGGAATGCAATACTCAATTGCATAGCATTATTGATAGCAGAAGCAGCTCGTGTAATGTTTTCTTTCTTTGATTAGTAGTCTATAGTTTTAGTTGCTTAACCAAGACCGCCAGCATCAAAAAGTGGCCATGTCTGTGAACGCTTTAATGATGGACTGGAAAGTGTTTAACGTAACATTTAGGATTTGGAAGCCAAGGTACTGCTACTGCTTGAGCGCGTCCGCACGTGTGATGTCATTTTCTACACCTAAAAGAAGGTTTTCACTTTCCAAGTTAAAGAAACAAGCACCAATCATTCAATCCCCCGGTTCTTTTCAGTTTTCAGGATTTGAAAGCAGCTTAAAATGAAGAGCAACTATACCTAAGTGATTTCGTGAACTTTGACAATATTCCCAGTTTGATTTTCCTCTATATACCCAAATGGCATGGAACATGTGAGAAAATCACATGAATATGCCGCTTTCTGAGAAAAGAAACCAAATTCAACCAGAAAGAGGAGACCTCAGCTTCAGAGCTGTTGCCTGTTGGGACATTACGTTCTCTAGTAGTAAACTAGTGGTTTCCATTTTTCTCTGCATCTTCCAATTGGATTAATTAAAGAATACCAAGAAAGTTAGAAAGAAATACTGCTTTAACAATTTTTTTCTTTTCTAACCATTGTCAAGTTTATTATATTACCCAAATTAAGAGCAAAAAACAAAAAAAGAAGAAAAGAATGCTTCTAAATCCTACCGTCTAAGAGAGGATAATATCCATTTTGTGCAAATATGGACCGATATATTAGTTAGTTGTCTCCAAATCATTTACCATCCAAAATCAGAAAAATCAGTAACCGATGATTAAATATATCTATCAGTCGGTATGCCTACGTTTGCTCAAATTTGAACTGATCCCTTCCCTGCAAGTAACCTCATTAATAATCTCTATTGTCAAGCATTGCAAATGATCATGGTGTCATTTTCTTGATGCTTGCTATATAGGAACCCCTTATAGCTGTAGTTAACCTATGGCCCCAACTATATATCAGGCCAGTACGTAAGGAGGGGCCAAATTCAGAGCAGTAATAAGTGTCTGATGACGAACCATACCTAAACTTATATATCATCTTTAATCTTTTGGTAATAATTCACATAAAGGGGATGAGATCACATTATTTTTCTCTTGTCCGCAATGAAAAAGGACGAGGTATAATTTTCCTGGTGGAGGATGCCCAAATTTGTTTGGCTTATTTTTTATTTGAGTAATAGTCTTTTGGCCATATTAAAGGACTAATAAGTAATAACTGAATTAGAAAACTTTGCCTTCTACAATTTGTTGATGAAATTATGAGGGGACGAAAGAGGCCTACGTACGGGCTAAAGCATTTAAGTTCAATTGAGATGTGCTTCAACATGGGACAGATGGCGTAATTGTTGATAGGAAGTAGGCTTGAGCCAAAACCTTCTTTAATTGTAAGAGTTTTACAGTGTGACCATCCTCTTCTCACCGAGAAAGAACCTCCTTCCTTTGGATATTCCAACTTTAATACGCAAATATATTCCCTGGAATTACTTCATGGAATTAAAGGAAGAGTTGCATGCATTCAGAAACTGCCTACTATGGTTTTAGTATTTAGGTGTTGGTTTACCAACAAAGTTGGTTTCATTAAGAGCTTACTAATGTCGTTCCTCATAAAAAAAAAAAAAACAAAAGAGCTTCTCGTTAATCACTTAGACCCTATACTAGTGTGTGGTCCCAGTAGTAAGCGATTTGGTTCCGCTTAAACAAAGTCTCCGTTCCGAATTCTCGTGTATGCAGAAAATCCTCATTCAGAAACCCACTCACTATAACCAAACGTACGACCCGAATCAAATCCGGATTAGTCGGGCAAAGCTCTGAATACCGAATGGAACCAATATAAAAAAAATGGGTTAGACCCTAGTCCAGCTTTGGACCTAAGTTTCCAAAGGGTAGGAAGCCGTGTTGCCCTTCACTACTGTGAAATGGTACTACTCTAATTTACACCCAATTGATTTTGACGTAAAAGCTCCCTACGATAAGATAGGTAGGTAGCAAAGTGAGCTTGTGATAAATTGGTAATCCCAAAACCAGGGGCGAAGCTAGCTGAATCAAGGGATGATAAAGTTTTGTCCCATTTTTAAAATGATTATTAGTGTTTGTAAATAATTATAATAAAAAATATGATTGTCACTTTCTTATAACCAACTATAAAAAAAGAACAATCCCCTTTTTAACTTTAATTTTGACTACGTTATCTATCGATATAACAACAACCTGATAAATTTTTATTGGCCGGGCAATGCTTTGGCCTATTCTTTTAAAAACTATAACATACAGAAAAAGAAATATCTATTCCTAGATGGGTGCAAGCAACATCCTCTATCAAAGAAAAAAAAAAAAATCTACTTTTCACCATGTTACTTGCAGAACTAGTAGATAGGGATGAAAATGCCTCTTTAATTTTGGAATTTGATGTATTCCAATCCCACCTACCATTAGAATCTGAAGTGAAGGTGAAGTGGCTAAGCAAGCGAAATATTCCAAGAAAGAAGTCTAGCGATCAGCTGCCTCTGATGGATCCAACAAAAGAAAAAAGTTGATGAAGGGGAACTATTTATGGCCAGGGATGACAGTGTCAAATTCTTCACCGACAGATTTGGTATGGTTAGAAATTTTGCTGCTTGTCTAATTGACAAAAAACACTAATCGTCGTGCATTAATTCGCAGGGTATAGCCTTTGACAATTTACATCTTACCAACAGAATTGACGGTGTTGTTGGCCAGGAACCATGTCGTTTCTTCCTCTCTTTGAAGGAAAAGGATTTGTACACAAAAATTTCTGCAGAAAACTTTGTATAAATAGATGTGACAAAAGTCTAAACCCGAGGATGATGTATATGTTTTGGACTATTCCACCACTTAGCACATTAGTCATCCAAAAATTTTGTCGTATTATGCATGATTTTACACTTATTAATAATGTATGATTACAATTAGGTAACAGTTCGGTGAAACCTTCGAACAAGTTGACACATCGTTGAATAACTACCTAGATTCAACCAATTCAGTCCAGTTTATGGAAAAAATCATAGGCAAACTAACCCTCTTGGTTACATATTCCACCTTATATTAATAATTTTGGATAATAAAATTTAGTCATTAAAGAAGGGAGAACGTAGATTCTAATATATATTTTTAACAAAATAATGCGAGTATGAGACTACTAATTGGAGAGAAGTAGGAACCGATCGACTTGAATGTATTAACGTGATGTGTTGGATTAATCATCCATCGTATCTTTGAAAATATCGCGGCCCTCAACTAAAAGTGTTTGGGTCGCTGCAATTTCCTTAACATCTAATCTAGTAGTACTGTTTAGGGAAACTCAGGGATGAAAAATATCTGACCAACCCTTATCGGTTTCCTTATATGGTATTTATTGCAATAATGAATGGATAGATATATCATATATCACTTATATATGCCTTAGCAAGTTCATAAATGAGAATTGGTAGCTATGATGCATTAATGTTGTTTTTAAGAGACAATCGTTTGGAAAAAATGGTATGTGGGTTGTGTCTGTGGGGCTTGTTAAATTAGTGTCCGGATTCAGTAGTGGGGTTCAAATTAGGGTTTTTTTTTTTCTATTTATGAATGTGTTTAAATTAGGTTGGACTTACGTATGCACATATGTTAATTTCATCCTTCCACATGAGTTTTCTTTATATTGGCGTAAATTAAATCATATTACCATCTTATTTTGCTTTGCGTCCGTCCTTTTTTTTTTTTCCGTTTAGTCTATTTTGAGAAGTTGTATATAGTCCTTTTTCTTAAGGGGTGCTCTTACATTTCCTTTCTGAAACAATGCCATAAATTACTGTCCATCACCAAATAATTACAGAACTGCAACTAGCATGACATCCCAGCATGAGCATATCAAGACGAAACTTGGAATTTGTGGCCCAGTTTGCATACTTTCTATTTGAAAATACTTAATGAAACCAGAAAATCAGATCACCAAGGCAACCATCATAACTTTACTTAAGGTGTTCAAAGGGCCTCTACATACCCCCAAACTTACAACCAAGCTTGGGATCTGAAATTTGTTTGTCAATTCTGGGTTACATGCTAGCATAGTTTCATTCCTTCATCGAAAACATCTGGAAAGCAGATGCAGATGTTTTCGATTATACTGGAATAGCAGTTCAGACTTGTCAAAACTCAAAACTTTTATACATAACCCTAATATAGTACAATGAACAACCTCATGCTCTGGTACACTCGAACTACTGAGGCAACAGGGAGGGACTAACCATCTCAAAGAACGGATTACAAAAGCCATGAACAGCGTGCTAGTGTAAGAGACAAAATAACATTTCTCATTGTATAATTTACAGGTAAATCACAGATCCCTTCTGCACAGGGGACATGATGCGTGCCTGAACAGCCACTTATCTATGCAAGGCAGGTGAAACATGTGATGACAATGGGGCAAACTTCTCACAGTCTCTCCAAGCTGGAAGTCCTGTATGCAACAAGTAGGTCAAAAGACAATTAGGTAAGCTTCTTTGTAACTTTTGTCAACTGGAAACGAACGGAGGAAAAAGAACAAGAAAGCACAAAGAAATATATCAAACCTGAAGACAAACTGAACAGGACACTTTCTCCCCAGAAGCATCTACATTATTCTTGCCATTGATTCTGATCTTTGGGATCTTTTCAACCAAGTCCCCAGGTAATCCCTTGGCACTACCAGTGTCAAAAATATTAGGGAGATCCTCGAAGCTTGTTTCCACAGCACCCATCTAATTGAACAAATTGAGATCATGAGCGAAGAACGAAAATGTGGAAAACACAAACATTACAAAACCCTTGTGAGGCAAAGAATAAGGGAACGAATTATTGTTGCTTAATTCATCCCCAGTGATGAGTTTTAATTGAAAGTTACCTGACTTTGCACTGCACTTAACATGGCTGGACCAATTCGTTCACGGACAAGTCTGCCGCTAAGAAGGCTGGCAATTACATCAATCTGCCCACATTGCAAAGATTACATTAGGGAGCAAATCCAGCAAAACATCCAACTCATCCATCGATTGAATACCAAATTCATATTATCAACATCAGAATAGATAAGCATGTCTCAATTTTCCCTTCAGACAAACTTCTAGGTGTTAATCATATCCTGGACCCAGAAGGAAATTGCTCACCAGGTATAGGAGACAACCAACCCCGGATTCATCCGATTGCCAAAGAACAAGAGAAGATTCAAAAACTTCAATAGAGAAAACAGCTCCGGAAATGGCCCCAACTGCCGCGCCTCGAACAAACCCACTCTCAGTTTCTTGGCCTATCAATGCTCCTGTCATGGCCCCTAACAACGTGCCCACTGCAGACAATAATGACAATTGGTTCATCAAAAGCTTCTAAACCAGAGAATGGCTCTCGAAAATGGGGGATTGACATCTTCAATTTCAAGTAACTAAACAAAATTACCAAAGTTAAGACACATTTCGTAAAGTTGGGTGAAAAAGGCAATGATCCCAAACCCCTTCCCACCATATCCAAGCTTTTTCAGAGTCTGTTGGAAGAACCCAAAAATCTGGATCATTCTCACCACAATAAAAGCTCATTTCCCTGTCTCTAATGTAAATTATCCAAATTTAAGCGCCAATTGATTAAATATGGAACACCACAACACATTAAATCCAACAGGAGATCACCAGCCCCAAATCCAGATAAATCAAAAGAATTTGAACATTACAGATAAATCAATTATCAAAGTACGAAATCTCATCCCCATTCTATGAACAAGACAAAGCCTGCCAGAGAACATTCAACGGATACTAATAATAACAAGGAAAAGGGAGAACAAAAATATGGAGAGAAAAGGAGAACAACCCACCTAATGCAAAGAAGAATGTGAGAATCGCAGAGAATATGTTCCCTATAATCGCAGAAACAGCAAAGTTACAAGCTTCTCTGACCCTTTCAAAGAAATTCCCAAGAAGAGGCACATAAGACACAGAGAACCGATTTGGGTACGCATAAAAATCCATTCTTTTAGCTTGGTGATTGCCCAGGAGACAAGATTCTAAGCAAGGGGGTGGTGGTTTCGTTTGATCTGCAAAGGTTGAGACTTTAAACAAGGATTTATATCCAAAGAAAAGGAGAGGTGGTGATGGGCTTATTTGGTTTGGGATGCTTAGCCCTCAAGAGAAATGAGAAAGAGAGACGGAGACCCCCATCAACTAACTCTCATTTAAAGCTTCTCACGACTTGCATACAGCTCTCTGTTTTTCTTTTGTTTTTTCTTTTTTCTTTTCCTCCTTCGATGCAAAACTTTCTCTATCTACTACCAATGTTTTTTCTTTTTTTTTTCGAAAACCAATAATACCCTTTTTTGAGTTTAAGGCTTCAAGCACTTTTGTGGATCAGCAAAAAAACCACAATTAATGAAATAGCACAATATATTTTCATTTTCAGGGACACGGGAGATGGAAAAGGACGAGGAAGAGAGAAATTCTTAATTGTTAAGTACTCTAATTTTGCCACATAAATGAGTGAGTTAATTGTTAGCACCAATTAATTCCTGATTTTGACACATGGACGTGTTACCAGGTTAGAATTTTCAACTTGGCCACATAAATGAGGACACGGCAAAAAATGGAAAGTTGGGTTTATAATTTTTTCAAACTGTTGGGTATTAAACTAAGCCTAATTAGTTTGGGTTTAAGAGTCTTTATATTATTGGGTTTTAAGAGTCCAAGTCCGTTACGATTTATGAGTGAGTCTTGTCCGTTAAGTCACAGTCTGTTATAAATAGGTATGTCAGGATTTTATTATTATGTGTAGCTGTGTAGCACAATAAGAGTTGTGAGTGTGGCTACCGTGAGGGGCACCGCAGTGTCGCCTAAGTCTCAAATTAAATAAATAAAAGGTTTGTTTGTTGTGAGTGATATATTATAACGTTAAGCGACTGGAGAGAGAGGACCTATTCCATAATATTGTATTTATACACCCCATCAAGTGTCTATTACGAAAACCCTAATAGTTGACCAATAAGATTTTGCCACGTCATTAAATAAAACCTAATATTATATGGGCCACATAAAAGGAAAATATTCTTACATTCTCCCACTTGGCACATATGATATTATACGTTT
>JAKUCV010003996.1:0-13656 GCA_028386065.3 Turnera subulata | reverse complement strand
AGTTGACCTTTTCGATATTTTTTTTTATCTAGAGGATTTCTTTTACTGTGTGATCATTATTTAAATTGGTGTTAACAAGTTCCACAGTTGGTATGCCCAACACATATGAAGTATTATTCTTTAGTGTCGACTATTTCAGTTTTGATTTTCAAGGACTGGCACTATTTCTAACACCAACATGCTTTTCACTTGAAAACATCTTTGTGGTTCCTTGTCGAAAATTACAGCCTACTATGCATATTTCTATGTCTACTAGCAAAAAATTTCCGTTTGTTTCCAGATTGAAGACGAAAAAAGTGTTGGAAACAAAACCCGTCTTATGGAGAAAGGTATCAGCAAATGACATTTTTGCTGCATTTATTTTTTTCTTTGATCTACACCCTTGATTTCTCTACAGTTATCTGATACACTTGTCTATTCCGTCATAGGCACTCGAAAAATCTATGAATCAGACTTTCTTGCCAGTGCTTCTAAAAGGTCGGACAATATTGATTCTACAGGAGAGAGAAACCATCAAATTATGCAAAATTTTGCTAAAGCTTTGTGGAATGTTTTGAAGCAGTACAAAGAGAAAGTCATGGTAAATCATTAATAGTTGAGCTTATTCAAGTTTTGTTTTATGTTTTTCATATTCCTGACGATATTATG
This sequence comes from Turnera subulata, assembly GCA_028386065.3. NCBI lineage: Eukaryota > Viridiplantae > Streptophyta > Magnoliopsida > Malpighiales > Passifloraceae > Turnera > Turnera subulata. Next base: position 13,008 of record JAKUCV010003996.1, on the reverse strand, counting down.
ACTTGGTTGTCAAATGCAAGCTTGATTTTAACCAAATGTCCATCTGTCTTGGAGCTGCTCATAATTAGGACGCAGAAAGGGATATTCAGCGTCTGAATGAGAACCTTGGAAATGAAAAGACAAGAAGTCTTTCGCTAGAAGAGGAGATTGAGGAGTTGAAGTCCCGCTGTACCTGTTTCAGGGCCATCTCAAAAGAGGTCCGTGGACCAGTGATCTAGTTTTTGCACATAATTCTGACTTAGTGTTCTTCTGTGACATTAATATTTAGACTTTTCCGTTACTTGTTAGACAATGGCGACTGATCATTCTGCCACTCTACAAATGTCTGAATGCATTTCAACCCCTGAGTGTGGCTCCAAAGTGGGGAAGGATCCTAATGCATCCCCTCAGGTACTCTGCTATTAGCTGCCGATTCCCATCCTAATGTATTCACGTCCTATGATATTAATGTTTTAAGCTTTTCCTCAATGTTTTAGATGATTGTGATTAATCATGTTGCCAACATGAAAATGTCTGAAAGCATTACCACACCTGAAAAATGTGAGTCCTACACTGAGACGGATCAAGTTGCATCGTTCCAGGTACTTCAACCTCCTATTAGTCTCTCATTTAGTAATTCAGAACTGCAGGGGGGCATGTTATCTTTCCTTTTGAAGATTTTTTGTGAAAAGATTTTAGATTGATTTTCTGATAATACATAAGGTAGACATACACAACTATTTATACAAGTAGAAGAGAATACTGTTAAAACTAGGAATCCTGATCTTATACTCCAAGTAAAATTATTTTTCGAAATTTTTTTTTTCTGTCGGTCAACACCTTTTGATTTTTCTCTCCCAATTCTTTCCATAGTGTGTTTTTGTTCATTCTTATAGATGATTTCTTTGGATTGTTCTCCCAACCTGAATATGTCAAAATGCACGTTGACACCTGGAAGATGTGTCTCCAACCCTGAGAGAGATGTAGATGCACCTTCCCAGGTAATTTATACTAACTTGCTGGTATCATTTTCACCTTTTCTTCTGGTTAAATTCCCGAGAAGGGCAGGTCATGACTATTTTTCACACTTATTTGCATCCATTTTTCACCTAATGTATTCTTTTTTTTTTTTTTGTGACTGCTGTTTTAACTTTTGGTCTATTTGTAGATGATTGTGATCGGTGCTTCTCCCAGCAAAGAAGCATACAAGTCGATTTCCGCACCAGGAAATTGTGGCTCTAATACCGGGAGGGATTTAGATGTATCTCCACAGGTTCTCCTACTGCTTAATATCAGCTCTTTTTTTTTTTTTTTAAAATTCAAAAGCTAGAGAAGAACACCATTTTCTGTTTTTCCCTCCAAATTCTCACCCTTTTGTGCTCTATGTTCCAAGAATTTGATGGTTTAGATTTTCCTCTATATCTTAGGTGATTGTGGTTGATCATCCTCCCAATCCAAAAACTCCTGAAAGCATCTCAACACCTGAAAAATGTGGCTCCGATGTTGGAAGGGATCTAGATACACTTTTGCAGGTAATTTTACTAGTTGGTATCATCTGTTTACATAATAGAAAAATAAAGGTGATACTGTCACTGCCTTTTCTTTTCCTTTCCTCTCAACTATAACCCGTATGTATTTATGTTCTGAAATATTAATGCTTTTAAGCTTTTCCTCTATATATTAGGTGATTGTAAGGTCTCATTCTCCCAATCAGAATATGTCAGAAGGCAGTCAGACACCTGGAAAATGTTGCTCCAATGCTGGAAGGGATCCAGATGCATCTTTGCAGGTACCTGCTACTTTTTTCTACACTTTGCCAACTTGCTTTCTGTTTAGATAATCTCTTTTGATAATATAGAAGGGTGTGCTACCACTGTTATTATTGTGTATTCTTAGGCACTGAAGCTTTTCTTCCATCTTCTAGATAAATCTGAGTGCTCAATCTCCTAGCCCAGAAATGTCTGAAAGCGATAAGACACCTGAAAAATGTGACTTCGTAGCAAGGACAGATCGAGGCGCATCTTCAGAGGTTTGAATACTTGTTTCCGACTTGATATCACCTTTGTTTGCATGCAGTCTTTGTGCAGACGTTCGTTTTATGCTTCCAAATGTCTGAACATTTGAGGTTCTTTGTTTAGATGGATGCAAATGTTCAATCAACAAGTATGAAGGCATCTCAATGCAATGGCCCTCCAATGCAGGATCAGGATGTTCCTGCCCCGGTATGAAGAGTACTGAGTGATTCATCTTTGTTTACCAGCTTGATGTTTTCAGTTTCAGTTCAAAATTTTTGTCTCTTCTAAAGGAATCATTGGATCAGCCACTGTCGAGGAAGCAGGATGCAGAATCCTCCAAAAGGTGTAGCATAGATGTACCAGATAGTGAAGCAAAACTGGACACGGTCAAATCCTTTCAGAAACCAAAGAGGTTAGTAGTCTTTGTTTTCCCTTCAATTACTTCCTGTTGGACTGATTCTTGCTTTCTACTTTGAGATCAGTATCTCATTTGTAAATACATTAATATTCTAGTTTTCCTCACGCAGTTGATTAGCCATTTACATAAATACATTAATATGTCTTCTTTAAGTTTAATGTTTATATGCTTCGCTTTGCTTGAAAATATTTGTAAAATGAAATAAGTAGCAGTTGATGGGGCAGTCCAGGTCCAGGTAAGGTTTAAGGCAGGAAGCAAATGCTCTCACGACAGCCGTTTCATGAATTCACAAATAATCTAACAGGACTTCACTTGGATATTGAGAATGAAAGACAATAAAAGGGCACTCGGTCGTAAAATTTTGCTTAAAACTGAATTGCAGGGGAACAGGGGATCAAAGAATTTGGCTGCAGATGGAAGACCAAGGACTCGGGGAAGCATCTCTCTCATGCGCTTGCTACAGAACAATCTTCATCTATAGCAGCACCATCAAGCGTTACATTGCGTATAGATTAGGTCATTCAAGTTATAAAGTGTTTAATTATAATACCCACAGCTGATTGGTTTTTGACAATATTTTGGACGTTCCGACCCTCAATTGTTAGCTTGATGTGCATGGTTTATAGGATTGTACATGCGGTTCAGATATTAAGGGAAACGGTTACTTGGTTTATTCTTTGAATTGAATGGCTTCCCCTTTTTGAGACGAAATTTTTGGTCATATTTTTCTTAATATTCTTCCATCTGTTATTGGTTATTAGCTATATTATCCGATCAGGTGGCACTTGTGGCGATGTTCGTGATGTCCATCAGGTGGAACCTACCTCTCCAAGAGAGGAGAATGCCGTTCGTAATTGACACATGGAAATTATTTTTTTAGTGTTTCCTATTTGGAATCTGGAACTTTGTCCCTACTAATCCAGATTCGATCCGGGTCACACATACCTGGGTATGCTCAGTAAGTCTCTCAATGGAAAATTTGTGCATACACGAAGATTTGAATCTGAAACTTTACTTAAGTGGAACCAAATAATTTACCACTTGAACCAATATGGACACATGAAAATTATGAATTTGACAGGGTTTGGTTTCGGTCGCATGCAACTTTTTAAAAAGGAGAATTGGTTCACTTAGCCACTTGTCCCTTGCTACATAACGTGAGGAACAAACAAAGGCCACTATTTTTTGTTGGTCATTTACTTGGTGAATTTTTTTGCCAAAGAAGTGGTCTCTCTTCATACCACGTGGCGCCTGTCAATTTGTCAAAGTTGTTAGGATCTTCCTTCCAAGATCTAGTCCAGAGGAGATGACCCTTAGGTTTATTCTGACCTCTTTTATTGTCTATGTTTGCAACTCTAAGAGAGTTAGCTAACCTTGCAATTCTTCAAAGGGAGTAGGCCACCTTGAGTTCTCGTTAGAGAGAGAGCTCAATCTCTTAGGATAAAATGTCTGAAGTTGCATGCTTGTTTTATTCCATATAGTCCATTAAATAGAACTAGGTGAGTACAAGGATAGAAACCTAATATTAATGCTAATAAAACTCATTGAAGAGTATCCAACTATTAAGGCAATAAAGATAACGAAAATATCTAACAATAAAAGAGACTTATTATGCTAAATGGAGAAATAAAATCAGGATCCTAAAGGAAATCAATTCAACCCAAAATCTTGGAGAATTCCTGCATGCAAATTGTCTTCCTTCAATTAAGTCTATAACATCACTCCCCTCCTACCATTGGTGCTTGTCCTCAAGCACAAAATTAATGTAAGTGGGCTGGAAGTGAGCCAATTCCTGGATCCGTATCCACCTCGGCAGCCTGTGGATCTGGGTCATAAACTTCCAGCCAAAATAAAGTTTTACATTTGTGGTTGGGAGAATAAGACTCATCACAATTGTAACAAAGGCCTTTGGCACGGCTCTCTGCTAGTTCAACCTTACTTAACTGGCGAACAAAGGGAACTGAAGCTGCAGAGGAAGATTTAAAAATAGTAGAGCAAGGAGGAAAGGAGCCACTCACGGGTGGCACCACCACAGTAGGCGAATTCTGAGAACCCTCCCACGAAGTTCTAGTAGGAGAAGCGGGTAGTTGGTCATGGAGTTTGAGTTCGAAAGCCCGGGCAAGGTTCATAGCTGTATCTAAATCATTTGGTTGTTGCATTTGGACGTCATGGCGAATATTGTCTGCAAGTCCAGCAATGAAAAATTCAGCATGTTGATCATCATACACCTGAGTACCTGCACAGGCCAATTTGGCCTGAAACTCTTTTTGGTATTGTTCCACAAAACTTGTTTGGCGCAGCTGCACTAGTTCACCTAGCGGACCACAGTCCTTCGGAGGTCCAAAACGGAGATTACATCGGTGGCGAAATTCAGCCCAGGAAGGCAAGCCTTTGGCCTTTAATTGGTTGTACCAAAATTGCGCTTCCTCTAACATGTGGAAGCCTACCAGGCAAACTTTGTCAGCATCAACAGTACGCTGACGGTCAAAGAAGTGCTCACACCTGTTTAACAAGCTAAAGGATCAGAATTGCCATCATAAGTAGGAAAATCAAGTTTGCAAAACTTGGGAACAGTGCCAAAAAAAGCTGGATCTATAGAGGAACCAACGTGATGGCGAGCAGAAGGAGTGGAGGAAGAATCAGTAACTGCAGGAGCCTTCATACTCACTAATTCATGCAGTTGTTTTTGAATCTGATGCAGCACCTTCCCCATCAACTGCACGTCAGAAGTCTGCTATTGATGACACTGTTCCAGGGATTGAAAACGAGATTCCATATCATCACCCATGACAGTTGTCTCTGCTACCAAGTTGTTAGGATCTTTCTTCCAGGATCTAGTCCAATTGCGAGGACCCTTGTGAGGTTTATTCTGACCTCTTTTCTTGCCTATGTTTGCAACTCTGAGGGAGTTAGCTAACCTTGCAACTCTTCATAGGGAGTATGCCATCTTGAGTTCTCATTAGAGAGAGAGCTCAATCTCTTAGGATAAAATGTTTGAAATTACTTGCTTGCTTTATTCCATAGAGTCTATTAAATAGGCCTAGGTGAGTACAAGGATAGAAACCTAATATTAATGCTAATAAAACTCATTGAAGAGTATCCAACTATTAAGGCAATAAAGATAACGAAAATCTCTAACAATAAAAGAGTCTGATTATGCTAAATGGAGAAATAAAATCAGAATCCTAAAGGAAATCAATTCAACTCAAAATCTTGGAGAATCCCTGCATGAAAATTGTCTTCCTTCAATTTTGTCTATAACACAATTTTAGCCATCTTATTCTTTCCTCCCTCCTTTACACTATAAACAGGCTTCCACAAGAAGATAAAGGACAACAAACTTGGATTCTTGGCATTTAGCTTCAGCTTTGTATTCTAGTCCTAAGTTTTATTCTCTTGTAAATACTTACCAAAATTCTAGCTTTAACTTTTGAGAGATTTCGGCTTGGAGGGAGTTCGTCATTTGGTTCAAGATTTTTACACTCCACTTGTAATTCATCTTTATATCCTTTGTTCTATTATGATGATTTCTTTTACTGTTGTTATTTCCATTAAAGCTATGTCTTGCTAATTTTGCAATCTAAGATGATGGGTTAAACTTGTCAGTTCTTTTGTGAAGGCCCTCTCCCCGAGGGACCCACCAAACCCAGGTATTGTTACATCACTCCCTCCGCCCGATTAAATCCTTTACCATGCTGCAGCACTAGGGATTCGAACTCGGGACGTGATGCTTTTTATCCCCCTCAAGGAGAGCACCTTCACCAATTCATCTGCAGACAATATAAAACACTTATATTTGCACTTATATTTGCACTAGGGATTCGAACTCGGGACGTGGTGCCTAGCGAATCTACTGACAATATAAAACACTTATATTTGCACCTTTCATTTGGTGCCTTTATCTCTCTTCTACAGAGTTTATATTAATTATTCATCTGCTGACAATATAAAATACTTATATTTGCACATTTCATTTGCTGCATTTACCTCTCTTCCATAGAGTTTATATCAATTATTTTTAATTTTTTATGTAGCATAGCATGATATATTTTTAAAATTTTATGTTAGTCCTCAATTTTTTGTTTTTTTACATATATATCGTATTTATTTTGATATATAAGATACCATAATATATTTTTTAGTTTTTTTAAAGTCAATACAAAGATAATTATTCTATTCAATTTATTAGATGCTTTCATCATTTATATATTAATTTGGATTTATTAGATAGTTTCAATAAACTTCAAGCACATCCCTCATGAGTTCTTATGATTATTCTTCTTTATAATCGTTGTTCTTGATTTTAATTTTTGCTAAGTGTTTAAGTTCTTTTTTGTAATTATGTTTTTCTAGTACTTGTTTTTTTATTAATGTTATTCCTATAATCTAAAGAGATAGGAACTCTTCAGAATAATTTTTTTGTGTAGAAATCCTTAAATTGAATTTTCTTTAACGATATTTGTTGAAGTTCATGACATTCTAACTTATATAATTTATCATATTAAATTATATATTTAATAAAAATAATTACATTAGTTTGTTGACTTTTATAGCATGAGAGAGTTGTTATAGAAGACTTGTAATTTGTTGATATTATTGATATTCTGAATTATATATTTAACAAAGATAAAAATTCTATTAATTTCTCACTCTTATAATATAAGAGAATTATTATAATATTTCTTATAATAGAGTACATGCTATTCATTAGACTGTTATTCCTATAATCTAAAGAGGTAGGAACTCTTCAGAATAATTTTTTGTGTAGAAATCCTTAAATTGAATTTTCTTTAACGATATTTGTTGATGTTCATGACATTCTAACTTATATAATTTATCATATTAAATTATATATTTAATAAAAATAATTACAATAATTTATTGACTTTTATAGCATGAGTGAGTTGTTATAGAAGACTTGTAATTTGTTGATATTATTGATATTCTAAATTATATATTTAACAAAGATAAAAATTCTATTAATTTTCTCACTCTTATAATATAAGAGAATTATTATAATATTTCTTATAATAGACTACATGTTATTCATTAGACTTGTAACTTATTGATATTATTGATATTCTAAATTATATATTTAACAAAGATAAAAATTCTACTAATTTTCTCACTCTTATAATATAAGAGAATTATTAAAATATTTCTTATAATAGACTACATGTTATTCATTAGTGTATGATGTATCATTCATTATTTGTTATTATTAATATAATATTAAGTAAGGGTACTTTAGTCTTTCAATTTGAGGAGATCATATTTTTATAGATAGTATAGTTATAGATAAAATCAACCCTCCTTTTTTAGAGGAAACAAATCCGAAGAATTCCGGGGATTAATTGGACTAAAATTTGTTGAAGATGGGTCTGAAAACTCATGGCTTAAGCTGCGGCTTGGTTTGTGAATTGGCTCTGAACCAAAATAATGGGTTTAAAAGCCAATTTAAATTTAAAGTCCAAAATAAGAAAATATTATCATAGCTGTGTAGCGTTTCAATGTCAAACAATCGCAGTCAATGTTTATGAGTACATGGCTAACGGGAGCTTAGACAAGTGGTTGCATCATTCCTCGTCTCATGCAGAGAATGAGGCACCAAAGACTTTAACCTTCATTCAAATGCTAAATATCGCCATCGATGTGGCTTGTCCGCTGGATTATCTGCATCATCAATGCGAGATACCACTGGTCCATTGTGATATCAAGCCAAGCAATATTCTTCTCAATGATGACATGACGGCACATGGTGATTTCGGATTAGCAAGATTCCTACTAAAAACAATCCCTGCAAGTCAAACAAGTTCTACTAGGATAAAAGGAACTGTAGGTTATGCTCCTCCAGGTAAAACTTATTTTATCCTCAAATGTTTTTTTTTTTTTTAAGTTGGCAGATTTGATTTATTTTCAATAAAAATCAGATAGTATTCTTGTTTATCACTTGTAGTGTACGGAATGGGAAGTGGGGTTTCAACATATGGGGATGCTTACAGTTATGGCATCCTTTTGTTGGAGTTGTTTACAGGCAAGAGGCCTACGCATGACATGTTCAAAGACGGACTGAACCTCCACGAATTTGGTAAGGTTGCTTTGTCCGATGAGGAACGATTGCCTTATATCTTGGATCCTTTTCTGCTTCAGGACACATTTGGTGGGATTATGAATAGAAACAAGAGAGTAAAGGAATGCTTGATTGGGATATTTGAGATTGGTGTTGCTTGCACCTTAGAATTTACAGAGGGAAGAATGAACATGAAGGATGTTACTGCAAAACTCATGTCCATCAAAAGCAAACTTGAAAGATTTGCTGTGAAACACAAAACACACCAGGTGATTTTATTTTGCTTGAAATATTAATTTTTACTTATTTTTTAAAAAATACAATAATTTGTATTTTCTTTTTGGAACAGAGTTGATTTCTGTCATTGCAATCATTTCACAAAGTTTGGTATTGGTCATGGATTCTCTATACTGAACTTGGCCTATAGCAATCGAATGTAGTTCAGTAGTAATTTTAAGTTTATGCTGTCCAAAGAGAAAAGTTATCGGAGCGAAAGATTTCTGAATTATGGTAAACACATTGCGAAGGGAGATGGTAGGAATAATTTTTATTTATGAACTCATAATATGAGAAGTGGAGAGCTTACAATTCCAATGTTAGTAGCAAGAAGTATATCTAGCTATTTTGTTTAAATGCTAGTCGATTGCTTTATTTACGAAAAAAGAAAGAATTACTTCTTGTGAAGGCCAAAGAAGTAATGGCCATATACAGAAACGAGTATACATCAGGAGATCAACTTGAGAATAAGCATGAGCTCAAGTGTCTTCAATACAGATAGACATCTGAAGACGAGGCCTGTGTGTTCATACAAAATACTAAAGTGTATAATATGTTGTAGTATGGAACGTCGAATCATAGGACTACGTAAACAACAATGTCTGATCTAATAAGCAAAAAATTGCAAATAAATAAATAAAATTGAGATGTGGGAATAATACTTTGAGACAATATATAAAATAAACACAGAAAAGAAATAATTCCGATTGCGATAGAAAAGACTCAAGTGGATTGAAACTTAGGTTTAGCTATTCAATAATAATTCAACTTTTTGATAAATAAATTCGTCTATTCTGAAAGGCTACCCAACCTAAATTAATTACAAGCCGCTGCTGCAAGACTAACAAGGACCCAAAGAAATCTAAGGTTGTGACCCTGAATGACCCTCCAATGCCTAAGTTAGCAAGGGAGAATTTTTCCATAAATTTGTGATGGATCAAGTTTTAGGGAAGAGAGAATTGTGTTTCTTGAAGAACATTTGGTTCCACCAAAAACTTTTTTTCCGTATCCATTTCTTTTTCTCTATTTTTTACCCACACCAAATACATTGTGCGTCTCTTGATCAGTTTTAGTGTTTAAAAAGAAAAAAAATATCAGATCGAGTAGGCAAATAAATTTTTAGGACACATTGGTAAAATCACTTGTCACATTTTACAAAGAGTGATTCCTTTTAGATATATTGATTATTTTTTTGCTTTCACACTAGTTTTCTGGGCCAACCCACCTTTAAAGGATATCAACGAGTCCAGGCTAATCTAAATCATGGCATGAATGATTGGAACCATAAAGGTTGGGCCACTAACCCTAGAATAATGCGCTCCCAAGACTCGAATCCGTGATCCCTTTTAGATATATTGATCAATATACGTTATTCCTGAGCCAAGGCAATGAATTATCATGGTCAATCCTTGCATGTTTCCACCAAGTGAACTTGTTTAGGACATTGTCAAGCAAAAACTAACAACCATTGTTGTCAAACCTGGACTGGCCCGGCCGGTTGAATCCGGGTAAAAGTGACCTAGTGACAATTCTGGATTTTTTATCCCTCTGGGTTGTACCCTTTTAAAAACCAGCTGGGTCATGAGGAGTTTTTCGGATTTTTTGGATTTATTTACCCATTTCCGGTTTTATTCGGGTTAAAAGTAAAAAAATTCAAAATTTTGCTTTGATCATACCATGATTAGACCCTTGATTGGACCTTTTATTTTAAAAAATTATATATTTTTATTATTAATTTTAATACCGGTCAGACCGCAGTTGAACCTCAATTAACCTCTAAACCTGCGACCCGGCCACTGAAACGGATTAATGGTCGGGCCAGGTTTTATAACCTTGCTAACCACAGAAGAGAGGGGTTGATGAATTAATCATCAATTTCTATTTCTATTTCCAAATCACGCTCAATCCCAGTCCAAAAAGCTGCCACATTATCTTCTTTCTTTTTTGCTTTCCCACTAGAATTTTGGGCTAACCCAGTCCACGTTTGATTTTTAGTCTCTGAAGTATTAGATTTCAACCAGATGATCTAATTCATCAGGAATTATTTTCTTTGTTTGTCTGAAAGAAATGTGAAGATAGTTAATGACCAAAAAAAATGATGCAGGAACATATATATTGACAAAAAGATTGACTTTAATATTTTCGTCAATGTCTTAATTCAAGGTTTCCCATCACCGACAGCACAGGTTTTCGTCGATGTCTTTTCAGTTCGTGCTCTATACGCTCGCTCGGTGACTTGTTTGCTTCTTTTCATACTCTGCGTTTACTGACTGACTTGTATACAATTTATTAACAACAAATGCATGCATGCATTGCATTGTCCATCCTAAATCATTCTTATATTTAGAGTTCTCCTCCTCATCGACACAGCTCATATTCCCATTGCTGTCGAAGATATGGGATTAACACACCACTTGTTTTCTTCCATTTTTTCTTCTTGTTGTTGTTTCTCAACCCTCTATTTTCCCATCAGCATCACATGCCACTATTACTACAGGTTATGAAACAGACAGACTCAGCTTGCTCGAAATCAAGACCCAAATAACAAGTGACCCTTTTGGTGTTTTGAGCTCTTGGAAACGAAACCATCTATGTTTGTCAGTGGTATGGTGTCACTTGTCGTCGTAGACACCACAGAGTTACAGTACTAGAGTTGGAGTCTTCGAAACTTGAAGGCTTCTTGTCTCCTCATATTGGGAACTTGAGCTTCCTTAGGGAATTATGGCTCCAAAACAACAGCTTTAGAGGCCAAATCCCACCTCAAGTTAGCCATTTGCAAAGATTGCAAGTACTAAAGCTACACAACAATTCTTTCACCGGAAATATCCCAGCCAACTTATCCGCTTGCTCTGACCTCAAAACAATAGATCTTTCTAACAATAAGCTTGTTGGTAAGATTCCAGAGGAGCTTGGTTCTATCTCAAATCTCCGACAACTTTACATTGCCAGAAACAGACTAACAGGAAGCATCCCTCCTTCCTCAGGAAATCTTTCATCGTTGCGGGGACTTTGGACATCCAACAATAACTTGGGCGGAAGCTTACCTGAATCCTAACCCAACTGACAAACCTACAGTTCTTTGGCCTGGGATTTAATAATTTGTCAGGTATTATCCCTCCCCTCTTGTACAATATCTCTTCTATACAGAGATTGTCAGTAATCGGAAACCGACTGCATGGCACTCTTCCTAGGGACTTCGGCATCTCTCTTCCCAATCTCGACTACTTCAACATTGGATCGAATCATTTTACTGGCAATCTTCCGATATCATTATCCAATGCCTCGAATTTGGTAACCTTTGATGGTGGTGAAAATGAACTTAGTGGAAAAGTTCCAAATCTGGAGAAACTTCAAAGGTTAGAAAAGTTTATCATTTCAGTAAATAGATTGGAGCTTTTTTTCCTCTTTATCAAATGTCACCCATTTACAATTTCTGGAAATAGCTGATAACAATTTTGAAGGCATGTTGCCTGAATCTATAGCCAACCTCTCCACTACAATTCAAGAATTGTCCCTATACGAAAACCAGATAGTTGGAACAATCCCAGCTGGAATTCACAATCTCCGAAATTTGGAGGTATTACGGCTGTGGGACAACAATCTCACTGGAGCCATTCCCTCTGAACTTGGAATGCTGAAACAGCTTGTGGATTTTGAAGTTGACGGAAATGATTTTACGGGTAACATTCGAGAATCCATAGGAAATCTAAGCTTATTAGTTTATTTGAGTTTAGGGGGTAATAACTTTCATGGTCACATCCCATCAATTATTGGCAATTGCCAAAACTTGTTATGACTGGATGTTTCAGATAACAATCTCACTGGCACTATTCCTGTGGAGATATTTGGTATTACTTCTTTGTCAGTCTTGCTAGACTTGTCGGGTAATGGACTGATGGGTTCTTCCCAAAGAAGTCGAAAATTTGATAAATCTCGGCGAAATTGGCCTATCGCGGAACATGTTATCTGGTAAGATTCCTACCAATCTTGGTAGTTGTGTGCGATTGGAAATTCTTAGGTTGGATGGGAACTTCTTGCAAGGGAGCATACCTCCAAGTTTCAGTATGCTTAGAGGGATCCGAAAATTAGATCTTTCTGGTAACAACTTGACAGGAACCATACCGCTATTTCTTCAGGAATTGAAAGTATTGGAATACTTAAATCTCTCTCATAATGATTTTGTGGGCGAAGTACCGACCAAAGGAGTCTTCAGCAATTCAAGTGCAGCTTTCTTGATGGGAAACAATATG
>JAKUCV010003995.1:4069-38193 GCA_028386065.3 Turnera subulata | reverse complement strand
TAACTCATAAAAAGTTAAAATGTCTTTACATTAATTTTTTTTTTGGATTTTAGCGTAGTCACTTGCCTACAGTGACTACACTGTAGATCTGCCCCTGCCAACAAGTTTTTCTAGTAGAATATAAGGCCCTCGTTTTTTCCTTCGTAGCACGACGAAATTGGATGACATCATCACAAAAAATGTGGGATCTATCACACCTGTAAATTGGCCGATGCATCTTTCTCCGAAAAAGTTTTTGCAGAAATAAAACACTTGTGGAATGAGTCCTTGAGGAACAATAGTGAAAAGGGGCTATTTACATCATTGAGGAAAATTAAAAGTTGGGAACAAAAAAGCAACAATTAAATACATAGTAATCAGCTGAAATCATTATTTGTGGCATTGAAAATTTTTTATTAGTCAAAATGATTAAAAACCCCAAAGCAGCCTAAACGACTAAGTTCAAACAGAACATTCAATGTTGGTTATGAAAGATGAAAAGCACGAAGGACCTCAGTAAAAGCAAGCAAATTGATTTTTTTAATGTACATGAGGGAAGAACTCAAAGTACTGCCTGTCAGCCCCCTTTAGGTTGAGGGCTAGTGATAACACGTCGGCTTTTCCACCAACAATTTCCAGCTGAAACGGCTTTTAGTAGCGAAAAATAAAAGCGTTACTTACACGTTATTGAGCGTTCCCAGGAAATGAAAAGTCATCAAATAATTATCCACCTTGTAAGAACCCCTATAAATGGGGATGAGAAAAGTGTTGAAACTAAAGAGAAACGCTCCCCAGAAAAGAAGTTAACATGCCCCTCTCTATAACATTTTCTATCAAATACCCCGTTTCCCTGACCTAGGCATCAAAGAATTCCTTGGGTTCACACCCCAGGACTTCCCTTGGATCCTATTTTTTTCTTCTAGCCTTATAGTAATCAAGTCAAAGAATCAAGCCACAAATCCAAATCAGGCCAAAAAATCAATCCAGAGAGCTCCTAAACAAATCAAAACATTCATCTCCAAGCACAAGCAAGATTCTAAGCAATCGTCAACCCAGCTGAAGATCATGTTTTTTACGTATAGTGAAAAGAAAAAAATATGAAAAAAGACGAGTACAAAAAGAAGATATTAACTAAATAAACAAAAAAATAAAAATAATCATGAAAATTTATAAAATAGTTATAAATGACTTCAGGATGAAAAGATTTAATATCAACTCTTCAATAATGAAATTTAAAAATTTAAAAAAAACTAAAATCAGTTTTTGAAATAAAAAAATGATTTTAAGGCAAGATTTTTATATTTATTATTTTTTAAAGATTTAAATAAAATCAGTTTTTGACCGAAATTCCTAAACAACGTCAATTCTAGGTGTTGGAAAACCCTAGGGTTTTCACCCTAGTATAGAAGGCATCCTTAGCCTCCTTCTTCGTTTTTTTTCTTTTCTTTCTCTCTATCTACCATCTGAGCCATCTCTCATCCTCCTCTCTCTTTGGTTTCTCCGCCAATCATGAGACCTTTTCTTCTTCCCAATCCTAGTTATCACCTGTACCACACACCGCCACCACTACCCTTTTTTCTACCCAACTAAGCCCTCCTACACCTTGCCTCAACCATAACATAGCCGAATCACGAGGCGGTGGAACCAAGGACAAATTTGGGTGATGGTGACGACAATGAGACTACGTCGGACTGCGCATGAACCAAAGGTAGAGGGGACGAGGTGTAACCTCTGGTAGTGTCCACGGTAACCGTGGAGTTCTCCCTCTTCTCCCACCGGCTTGTCAACCATGGCTCTAATTGATAATAAAGTGTAAGAAATTTTTTCCCTCTTACATTTTTGTTGGGTTCTGATGTTGTTTGAGTTATTTGATTCAATTATTATGGGTTTAATAGCAGAGTGGAGTTAATGTTATCTAAATTGGGTTCTGGATAAGCAGTGGGCACTGAGTTCTAGTTTAAATCTCACACATGAAAGTGTAGATCTGTGTTGGTTCATTGTGGATCTTGAATTCAATAAATTTTTCCAGCGATTATTGGTATGTTGAGTTGAATTTATTGTTGTACTTGTTAATGTTCAAATTTTGAATCTGTTTTCTGTCATTGGTTTGGTGTTTGGCAGATTACTCTCAACTTTCAATGGATTCGATGAGTGACATCGGAGTCCGGCGTGCATGCCATAACTGTGTAAATTCATTTGAACATTTTTCAGGAGTTCAAAACTTTTGTAACTAGCTTGTCAAATATCAGTTGTTAAAATTTAGTTTTCCAATTTGTAGAATTGTAATCTGAATGCATACAATATTCAATAAGTTTTTCAAAAAATTTCAAACATACTTTTCTTTTTCAGCAATATAAATTTTATTTTGGATTAATTATTATATTAAATATAAAAAATTAACTATATTAATAGTTTATTTGCTATATTTGGATTTGCTAAAATATTGAAATGGTTAGAGTTATTTTTATTATTTTTTATGCTAAGTTTTGGCACGAAAATTCCTCGGGGTTGCTTCTGATTTGAAGCTAGGCCCCGTGCGTATTTTGAGAAAGATTTGTCTAGGCTTTTTAGTCGTGGAAAAAAGTTAGCCACGACAAGGCCACACAAATGTTTTGCCACGGAAATTTTTTCTTCAAAAACTGTCCGTAGCATTTTCATGTTAGAGTTGTGGCAAAATGCATTTTGCTACAACTTTTTGTCAAATTTTGGTTGTGACAAATCGAGGTAGAAATTTATAGTGATTATGGAAACATCGAGGGGAATGATATTTAATAGCCTACGAGAAATTAGTTCGTGATGGTAACCCAACTTGTGTGATTAGAGTTCCCATAAAACAAGTTCAAATAGGTATTATGTGGTCATTGGACAGTTCTGCTAGTACTTGTTTATTTATCCCTTCCTATGGTTTGAGAAAAAATATTAGACTACATCGATCTAGAGGATGAGATAGACTACTAATGATCTTAATATACTTTGTCGGTGGTGTATAACATGCAATATACACTTAAAGAGAACACCTGTATGAGTGTGGAATGTGATTGTTCCTATGTAGTTGCGTTTTCAGGAGCACCTCTAGATCACTCAAGAAGTTGCAAGCAAGCCCAAAACTGCAGTAACACCAAGAACTATGGTAGTAAGGAAAAAAATTATTTTTCAATCTGTAAAACTGGATTTGCCTATCTGACGGCTTCAATGCCTGACGTTCAGATTTTATTGCTTACCAAGTGAGGTCAATATTGTTCCAAAAAATAAAGGGAAGTGGGTCGATAGTTTCCTGTCAAAATTTAAAGCTTACATTTACAACCTATAAATAGATGAAGGTTTTTTTAAAAGTTACAGGAAATTTTTTATATTTCAACCTGTAAAACTAGATTTGCCTATCTGACGAGTTCAGCGCCTAACGTTCAGAATTTATTGCTTACCAAGTGAGGTCAATCTTGTTACAGAAAATCAACGGATTTGGGTTGGTGTTTTCTAGTCAAACTTTAAATGTTACCTTTTACAGCCTATAAGTAGAGGCATGCTTCCCCATATTATACACAAAATCTACAGACCAACTTTTTTCTCCCTCTGAACACCCAAATTTGGACTTTCATATTTTGTTAGTTTGGACCTTTAGAATATTTTAACCAAATTTAATTAGATGGAATAATTCTGGATTTAGAACGTTTTATAGGTTTAATTAGTGAAATATGGATCTCTACAAAAGATTAGTCCAGCAAAAACTCATTCCTTACAGCCCATTTAGTTCTAATTTTCGCGGAAAATCAGAATTAATATTATCTTTTATAGGAAATATGAGTTTTTGGTAACAGTGAAATGATTTGGAGCTAATTAGGATGTGCTGATGATAATTGAAGTGATTAATAGGAGTAACCAACAAGATTGCAGTGATTCCTAGTCTGACAACTTTAATTGGATGTTGAAAATCAATCAGACCTCGAATTAATGAGGATGGGGAGCCAAAATAGGAAAATCATGTAGAAACGGAAACTTGCGGGCGGTCATTAATGCAGTCGTGGGAGGTCATGTCGCGATGACTGCCAGGCAGTCGCGGTCATGCGTCATCATTGTTACGCGGAATTTGCAACATTTTCGACCATTAATTTGATTTCATGTGTTTCTGGTAGGATTTTCAGCTATAATCTCGATTATTAAGAGGTTCACAACCTCTGCACTACCAGAACTCTATAAGTGAAGCCCGCTATTCACTTTCAAAGGACAAACATTGACATTTAGACACATACACCCGTAAGCTTAGAGAAACTTTGAGAAACTTTACTTCTCCAAGCCCCCATAAACTTTCTTTATTGTTATTCTGGCAAATTTCCGTAAAGTTTGGCATCAGAGGGCATCAATGTTGAAGAATATCGGTTGTTCAAAGAGGTGGAAGCATTCAAAAGATATCTGGAAGCCAAGAAGTTGGTGAACCCAAATTGGGGTTACCGATGTGAGCAGTCCTAGAAACTAATTTATATGTTGAGCTACAAGTGTCGAGTGATGCGTCCTTGGACTCTCTAGAAAGCTAAGAGAGAGCTCTAGAACTTGGATGTTGAGCCTAAAAGCTGAATCGGCCATTTTTATTATTTAAAATCCAGTAGAAGTCCACTCACAGAACTTGTCCAACAACCAAGGAACTCAAACTAATTTGGCCGAGCTCAAATAACATCGATGTTTAACATTTAAACATCGATGTTGTTGAGTGTTTGCATGAAAACATCGATGTTGGTCACACAACATCGATGTTTTGGAGATTCGGCCATGGCCAATCTTCATGCCAACATCGATGTTGGTCACACCAACATCGATGTTTTGGCCAAACATTGCTTGAACGACAATCGTTCGAAACGCAAACCGACACTCGGTTTTTCTTAGTCGAACCCTTCGACCTACTGCCATAAACATCTTGATTGATATCTCATACCAATCAAGTGCTTGTTGTCAAAACGCTTTTGACAAATCAACCTCAACAACTTATGTATCACATATACACAATTGAAGACAATATGACATGATCATGCTTTATCACATAAAACATATCATGCATATTTACTCAAAACATACCAAACATATGCACATATTTGCATGGCAAATCATATATACCAAAACAAACTCAGCATATCATTTGATAATACAAAAAAAAAACAACATGTTCAAAATCACTTAGCATATCACATACACAAAATGATTCCTACACATGCTTGGATGATCATATCACATATGCATCACTTATACGGTTTAGAGCTTCACAAGAAGGCTTTGCTACCACTGTAAGTTTCCCTAGGCTATATGACATTCATATAGAAGCAAAAAGATGCAGCGGAAGACAAGGGAAACAACCAAGAACACATGTGAAGCAAGAAAACCGTATAACAATTTTTACATACCTGTAAGGTTAGGATCTTTCACCTAACTTGTGTATGGAATCAGTAAGAGCAAGAAGAAGACCTGCTCCTCTACGGTATCCACACGAACCGTGATAGCTTGGAGTCGTCCCACGAAACAAGCTTCGAGCTCCCCGGATTGGTGTGCTAGCAACAAAAACCGGGGCTGTGTATAAGGTGTGTATTTGGCTCTTCCTTTCTTTCTCAAAGAAGAAGAGATGGTGGTGTATGTGTGTGGACTGAAAAACAAGCACAAGGCAGGAGAGGGGAGCAGCAAAAACATGAAGCAACAACCAACAAAGGAGGTGAATGATCTGATCATTCAAAACCAAGTGGAGACACAAGATAGTGCAAGTAATGGCCTACCACCTTTGGCCCATCACCCACTAAATCATATCTTAGACAAGAAAATGCTGCTCCCATCATTCTTTCCAGCACAACACACACAACATTCCACTCATGCCTGATCAATAATTATTGATCCAAAACCGGCCCTGGTTCAACCATGGTCCAACCACGGTTCAATCACGGTCCAACCACACCCGGTCCAACCATGGTCCAACCACGGTTCGACCATCTGCTCGAATCATCAGTTCTATGTGTGTGACCCTGTAGGCACTTGTAACATCCGGCAATGATTGTAAAATCTCATTTTACAATCATAAACAAAGAGCGGCGTCTAGCAACACATCATTGCTACCCGAACGACAGGATCAGAACTGATTCACTACGCCTCGGAATATGTCACCGTCCTATCGTCCCATTATCAAGATTAGACCGAGACATGGAAACGACAATCTCGTATATGTCTAATCTCGGTTTCTTGATGCTCGAGTTAACTGTATAAAACGGATTCCCGTGATATCACCATATCACATAATCCGAGCGTGGCCACGCATTTAACAGTTCAACTCTATCAAGAAACCTACTCGATAATATACCCGTTATATGGGTCGGACGAATCCCCTCTGGATCATACAAAACCCGCTACACATTACATCATATACCCAATGATTACCCTTATGTCCACCCAGTTACGGATGACTAGGAATAATCTTATTATTACAACCCATCCGTAATAATAACCGACTAGGGACATTTAAGAATATACATATCAAATATATATATATACTAGGGTTATAAGTATGTGCAAGCGTTTATCTCATAAACGATACTTATTGGAATAACCTTAATGCATATACACGACTACAAATAATCATCCATGATTGGCTTTTGGGCATATTACACTAACAAATATAAAATTAAAGGAACATCTCGTCTACTTGTAACAAGTTAATTTTGTGGGAATCGAAAGGCCAAATTGAATTCACAACAAGCATGTGAAGTAAAATAATACTACAGATGTGATAAAGCATTCAAAAGGAAATTAGAAGTCCTATATTAATTGAATTTTATTTCTACCAATTACACAAAGGCACTTTCAAAAGTCATGATAACCTAGCTAACAAATAAGGGATTGAAACCCAATCGAATCTTTTTTAAGCTGGATCGACAAATACAAGCCAATAGAATCATGGAGTTCTGCTAGATAGCTTGTTGAATGAAATCACCTAAAAGTCGAGGATGTAACTCCACGCACACAAGCAATGTTGCGTATAATTATTTTTAGAGGATTAGCACTCCAAAACTCTCACAAAAAGGACATCAATCATACCAAAAAAATAAAGAGGACAAGTTAGGTGGAAGAACATGTTAAAAGGTGGGCCTCCAAGAAGACCTTTCATTCTACACCCAAAAACTTTTTTTCCTCTTCCCCTTCTAAAAGAACCCCCGTTTGTTTTCTTTTTGATAGGTGAGAAAACACTTGGTCTACCTTATGTCTTATATTAAGTGAAAAAATCCTAGGTCTACTTCTTGTTTATATTGTTTCTTTCCAAAAGAAAATCACAAAGAGAGGCGACCGATGCAATCATTCGTGGACGAAGTAACCAATCAGTAAATACCCTATATTTTGTTTGAAGTAAGTGCAAGAATTAGGCACGCAAATTTCTCTAGGAAACGTATGTGTTTGATGACTTGACATTTTGCTACCAAGTCGTGTGATAGATTTGGTAGCGGAGCATGTTTGAATAAAGAGATAGGTGTCTAATGTCAGTTCTGTTGCATGTGTGTGACCAAATTGGTAACGAGGCATGGTTTTATAGTTTTGCTAGAGGGGCATAGGATGTTGAGTTTTGTTGCTAGTACCCATCGAGTTAGAGATTGTGGCTTGGTGAGTGGCATATGCCTTACTTGTGTGCTACATGTGTTTTATATGGTGTTATGTTTTCGTGTTTGCTTAATGTGTAGCTCGAAAACTCGTGGATAGGTTATCTTGGCTTGGACCGATTGGGAAGTGCTAATGGGAAGTAAGTATTGATTTTGTGGATTTAAAGAAGTGTAACAATTGGTGGAGTAAGTCTTACGGTGATTGAGACAGCTTGAACTGAAATAAAGTTGAGGTATGAGAGACGGAGTTTATGAGAGCTAGCTTTAAAAGTAAATACACAAAAGGGATATACAATATGCTTCCTTCTTTCAACTAACTTCTTTGCAAGATCACTCATCTCATTTAAATCAGCCAATTCACTATCTGAGCGCAAATCCTCAATATAACTTTCAAGTTGACTATCAAGCATCATGAGCTCTACTGGAGAAAAATCACATGTGTAAAATTCAACAAATTCAAGGAGTTTCTTCTTGTCAAATTCAAGGATTTTCTTGCAAAACAATCCTTGGGCTTAGGAATGCAACATAAAGAAGTAACTTTGTAGTGCTCTCTGTAAGTCTATTAGTATGCTCTTGAAATTGTTTATCAATAACTTGATAAAACAAATCAAACTAAAAATGATGCAGATTTGTTACTTTTTGAGCTTTACGTTTTGATCTTCTTTGGGTCTCAAATGCATCATCCATGCTTGGACCAACAATATTATGCTTTACACAAAATAAAGATACCCCATCATGTAAAGAATCCCAACCAACGTTCCTCATTGTCTGCAATCTAGCTTTTGATACTCTAACCAAAGCGATTGCATTGACAATGTTTTATTCTTTCCTCTTTAATGCTTGAGAAATTTCATGTGTACCCCAAGTATGTTTTTCATCCGATGTAAACTGAAAACAAATTCAAAAGACTATATAGAATTTGACAAGAAACATGCCTCTCCTCTTTACTCTGAACTTGTACCATCATCCTCAATAACTTCACGAACATCAACCACAAAATCAAACAAACTGACCAAAATATAATAATGTGATCCTCAACGAGTATCTGCTGGCCTTTTGAGAGTACTTTCTTGATTTAATCCATGCCCACTAGAAATCTCTCCATTTCCCAATGCTTGAATTACCCTCTCCCTTGTTGTTCTCTAAGAAAATCTCGGTGCTTACATAAATCTTTAACCACATTTGACAAATTGGCAACCAAATTAGACAACATGACAATCTCAACTTGATTTTTTGCAACAGCTACAAGTGCTTCCTGAACTTGATGTACAAAGCAATGAACATAGAAAGCACATTTATCCTCGTTCAAGATTAAAATCTTCAATCCGTTGGATTCTGCTTGCATGGTTCTAGCCCCATCATATCCTTGGCTTCTTATACTTGGCAAACTTAATCTAAAGCTTCTTTAAGAGAAAAAGCACTAGTATTAGGAACATGAGCAAGACCAATAAATCGTTCAATTACACATCCATTTCTATCCACATAGCGCAAAGCAACAACCATTTGTTCGTTGATTGATATATCACGAGATTCGTAAATCAAAATTGCAAACAAATCATCCCCAAGATCAGCAATGATACTATTTAATGTTTCAGAAGCACAAACACTTATAATATCCTTTTGAATACTTGGTGCTACTAGTTCAAGATTCCCACGAGCTTCTCTTATTGCCTTACAAATCATTTAATTTTGATCTGAAAGAAACTGCAACAGCTGAAGAAAAATTACCTTGATTGTTGGAAGATTCAGTTTCATCATGACTTTGAAAACTTAATCCTTGATGTAGGAGAAACCGAATACAATCAACCACTGTTTTTAAGTGAACTCGGTAATCTGTTTTAGCTTGATTGGATTGCTTTGAAACAAGAACATCATTATGCTACTTCTGATTCATTAATGTCTCGCACCTTTTCCATGCTTTATTATGCAAACTATTAACATCTCCAACAAGTACTTGCAATCTATCTTTGTTCTTCCATCTAGAAAATCTGGGGCTAGTAAACACATCACTTCCTCCTTGCTTTCCACACTCATTACTCATGAGATGACAACACAAGCAATAAAAAACATCTCTTTTTATACTATACTCTAACCAATTTAAAAATTCATCAAACTATTTAGGATTAAAATGGCGCATAGTACCTCCTCCAAATTCTTGTTGCAGAAAATTAGGCTCTTTTGGTTGACCAGGACCCTTCAGCATATCATCCAAGGTCGGCATCAAAATTTTCCAAGTCAACTTCTATGAACATTTTCTTACATTGTGCTTGTGTAGATTCAGATGCATTAGGTGGAAGAGGTAATTGACTGAAAATTAACTCATCTGGTTTTTTGCTTCTTTGAAAATATTTTTCTATCACTGAAAAAATTAAATAATTACACATTAGTATTATATACTATAAAGAGATAATCCACTTACCAAGAACAAGATAATTTAGCTCATTTTATATTTTGTGGGAAGGGAATGTTTACATATTACCAAAGTGATTGGTGGTGTGATGGTTTCTAATCATTTGGGCTGATAAAGGAAGCAATCAAACAAATTAAGTTTACATTCTTGTAGGCTTTTTTTTTGTTAATAAATCAATGTTCCACAGCCACAGATGTGAGATTAATATCGGTAACGCTTAAAAATTTCTTTTAATTATGGGCATTTGAGTTTAATAAATTATATTGTCGGTCCAAAACTTATGCATGCCATACTAGTAAAAATATAATATTTTATGTTGTTTAATTAATCTACAAAGTCTAAAACAAATTCTAAAGTTCTGCAAAACAAGCCTGTTACACAACATCACTCATTCAATATCACAATTCACAACTCTATATTTCATTATGATATTACACAACAAATACAAATACACAATCCACAAATCCCTGTATACTTAAAACTCTTTATCATCTCAGCAGATTAATAAAAAAGACTTACTTTTTCGGCTTGTTGTCGTACTTGGGGGAAGACTGTAGAGTAGAGATAATGATGAGAAGGAGTTGGATTTGGTTAGATTGGATAGATTTGATTTAGCAATTTAGAATGGGGTTGAGATAAGGAATGAGGAATAGATTTGGTAAGACTCTTTTAGAGAGTTTTATGATTACTGGTAACTGGAATACGATATGGCAAGGAGGGAATAGGAAAAGACTGGTAAAGAATCGCGTAATTGAATAAAACAAGGAAAAAGTAATTATGGTTAGTAAAACAAGAAAAGTCATTAAAAGCTTTGGTGGCTCACAGCACACACTAAGGGCGTGTTTGGAATTGTTTTTACTTTTTTGTTTCTGAAAATAGGTTTCAAGAATTAACTCAAAAAATTGTTTTTAGGGAGGAAATGAGTTTTCAAAACTTATCTGGATACTTGTTTTGACACTTTTGTTTTGGGTAAAATCCCAGGCAACATGGAGTCTTCCACCAAACCATCTTCTCTTCTTTCAATCTACAAAAACGGCTATAATGATATGGAGAAAAATGAATAATTATTTTAGATCTGATTAGATTTACGAAGTATGTGGTTGCCCTTCAGGTAGTGATGCTAGTCGGCGGCAACTGGTGGTGGCCTGAGCAACATGCAACGACTAAAGTGAAGGTCAACACATATGAGGATTTTGGCTTCACCAGATTTGATGAAGAAAACACACATGAAGAATCCACCAGATTTCATGAAGATGACAAAGGAACTCTTTTTAGTTTCAATATTTCTGTGAAGAAAGAAGATGGGTCTGTTGAGAGGGATGGGGTCGTTGAAAGAAAGTGGAGTTGAAATAGAGTTGGTTGAAGTTGGGAAAGTGTGGAGAGAAGGAAAAAAATTATTAATAAATATCTTTTATTTACAAAACTACCACCATTTAATACTGAGAAAACTATGAAAACATCATTTTAGAGTTTTCTCTTTTCTAGTTTTAAAAACAACTCTTTGAACAATTGGTTTTCAAACCAGTTTCCCAAACGATCTGCCAAACGTGTTCTCTCTATTTTCTAGAGAATGAAAATTAGAAAACTAGGTTTTGAAAACAAATTCAAACATGTCCTAATGTTTATTTTTAGAAGTGTAGTCAATATTAAAAACTTTTATAGTAACTCATAAAAAGTTAAAATGTCTTTACATTAATTTTTTTTTTGGATTTTAGCGTAGTCACTTGCCTACAGTGACTACACTGTAGATCTGCCCCTGCCAACAAGTTTTTCTAGTAGAATATAAGGCCCTCGTTTTTTCCTTCGTAGCACGACGAAATTGGATGACATCATCACAAAAAATGTGGGATCTATCACACCTAATGTGGATCAGATTGAAGTGGTCAAGCAGTGCATGAGAGCTGCTCAGAACCGACAGAGGAGTTTTGCTGATAAGCATCATTGGGAGATGGAGTACATTGTAGGTGACAGAGTTTCCCTACGTGTTGCTCCCTGGAGAGGTGTTATCCGGTTTGGGAGGAAGGGAAAGTTCAGCCCTAATTATATCGGTCCTTATGAGATCATGGAGCGGATTGGTTCGCTGGCTTACAGATTAGCTTTACCGGAGGAGCTGTCTCGCATACACGATGTATTCCATGTCTCGATGTTGAGGCGATATCGGTCTGATCCGAGTCATGTGGTATCACCTATGGAGTTGGAGGACGCTGATGATTTGACTTATGTCGAGGAGCCGGTTGAGATCTTAACTCGGGAAGTACGATAGTTGAGGAGTCGTACTATTCCTATGGTTCGAGTTAGATGGAGCCGTCATTCTCCAAATGAGGCTACTAGGAAGGTGGAGTCCCATATGAGAGAGCAGTATCCACATCTGTTTTGATTCTTATCTTGTAATTTCGAAGACGAAATTTTCTTAAGTGGGGTAGAACTGTAACGCCCTGATTTTTCATAATTTTAATTATGGAATTTTTTGAATTTTTAATTCCAATTTTACCCTCAAGATATTTCGGAACTTTTCCTTAAAATTATTTCTTTAATGAAGGTTCCAACTGTTATTTGGTGTTCGTTTGGTTTTAATCGGGTTTCGGAGTTGGCAATTAAGCTTTAATGTAGTTTTTATAAAAACTACGTCGTTTTGGGAGATTTGAGGCGTAGAACCCAAGGCCCTTCTCGGGTTGATGAGATTTGGTCTGCCATCATCGTGTTCCGGTAAGCCTTCGCCTTCGTCTCCTGTTCACTTCACTTGTTCTTGCTGTATGTTCGATTGGGTCCAAACGGGCACTGATTTCGGTTTCTATGGATGATTTTCGAGTGGTGGTTTGTGTGTGTTGTTGGTTCGTGTGCTGTGGTGGCTCGTCGTGGGTGTTGTCGGGCAG
The DNA here is from genome assembly GCA_028386065.3 of Turnera subulata. Lineage (NCBI taxonomy): Eukaryota > Viridiplantae > Streptophyta > Magnoliopsida > Malpighiales > Passifloraceae > Turnera > Turnera subulata. The sequence goes on along the minus strand of JAKUCV010003995.1, from coordinate 25,318 downwards.
TGTGCGTGCTGTGGAGGATGTTGGTGGCGGGGACGTGGCCGCTGTTGTGGTTGTGTTTGGGTGTGGTTTTTGTGGGTGATGACGGTCAGGTCGTAGGTGCTGGCTCGGCTGTGTTGTGTTGGTTCCAGCAGAGAAAGTGCATGCAGACTTGGATCCGGTGTTGTCTTGAGGCCTTTTGGAACCGGTAAGTTCTTGCCGGTGTGCTTGTTCTTAAGATTCGATTAATGGAGTTTCTTGTGTTGGTTCTTAGTGTTGGATGTTTGGTGGCTGATTTCTGGGTTTTGGATAGATTGGGGTAAGCATTCCTTGGGCGGTTTTGCTTGTACCGGTGTACTCGGGTCCTGTTCCGGCGGGGCTGATCGGAATCCAACGAGCGGGTTCTTGATTTCGGCAAGGCACAATTTCTTTTTGCATTTAACGGTAAATTTTTTGGATGTAGTAATGTGATTTATTTCTGTACACGACATGTACTATTATTTCTGGATTGGGGTTCTGTACTAAATTCTTGTATAGTAGAAACCGAGGGTGGGGACTGAGTAGCATGTGGTCGTTTTGTCCGGTACAGGTAGAACCTCTAGGACGGATAACTCGGACTCGGGAGAAACCTTAAAATGGGAGTAAGTTATAATCGGGCCTTGGCTAGTAATAATATGTTATGTGACCCAATAACGATTTTTGGACCTATTATGTAGTGGACTTAAAACCTAAGGACATCTAAAGTTATAGTGGACATAATAGGTTGGGCCTTAGGCCCAAGATTGTTGTGAGTTGGTCACAGATTAGTGGTTTGGGCTTTAAGCCCGGGATTGTGGCTTTGGATATAGTTGGACTTTAAGCCTGTGACCTTAGGCCCGCGACTCGGAGCTACAGTTTGGTGAGTGGAAGTAAATTAGTCGGGCTGGATTTAACTCACGGTTGCATTGCACAAGCATGCATAATTTATTTATTTTTGAATATCTTTGAGAGTTATGGTGTCTATGTGTATAGGCACGAGACATAATTCAGGAGCGGCTGGTACTAGTGGTGGACAGACAGAGCGCCATCATAACTGAGGTGACTCTATAAGACTTATATACCTGTATGCGAATACTTGTTGGTATGGTTAGGTAGTACTGCTTGCTGAGTATGCTTCATACCGTTGACTGTGTTGTGTACCTGGTTGTTTAAGTGATGAACTGCCATGACAATAAATATGTGTTGTTTGCCATGTGATTCTCTTATGAGCTGTTATTGTTGTGCTTGTGATATACGCTGTCTTGCTATATCCTATCTATTGTGAGCTTTAGGCTCTGTTTTGAGAACCTCTATAATTGTACACAACTTAGATATGACTTGAGGTGACACTTATACAATTTCATAATTGGTAACATAACGTACCTGAATAATTAATAAGTTCTAATGTGGGGCAGTTGACCGGTAGCACCGAGAGGGAAGAGAGGGAACCCCTCGGGTCCTGTTATTGTAGTGAATTGTATTTGCAGAGACGGCGACGAGGGAATTGATGGGTATGCCCTCGGTTATTATATTAGTGTGGGTACCCCTCACAGAGCTGGCGCCTTGGGGATTTGTCGGGTGTACCCCTTGGTTATTTGTTACTGTCCATTTCTTTTGGTGAGAGCACCCCTCACAGAGCTGGCGACTTGGGGACTGGCGGGTGTGCCCCAAGATTTTTTATTATAATTTCATTGAGGAGAGCACCCCTCCAATAGCTGTCGGCCACTTGTCTGTTAGTGGTTTTCTTAGTCGGAACTTACCCATTCCGGTGTTGATATTTATACTGTACATTTATATATGATTATATTTGGGCATTCGCCTTGGGGAGCTGGCCAGTCACTACCGCGCCCGACGCAAACAGTATAGGGCCCTTAATAATGACAAGAATGTAATAACCAGAAAATTCACCTAATACCTGTATGTGTGGTATTTGACACATGTTAATTGTGTGTGTATACTTGTGCTCATGGACTTACTCACCCTACGAGTCTGTCTTTGTATGCCTGTATGTTTGTCTTACATTGTACATTGAGTAGACGACTCATATAAATCGCCACCGTGGTATTACATATCATTAGTAGCTTGTTGACGGTTGCTCTTACCTCGGGTATCAGACTCGTTCATTTCAGCAGGTAGCTGCGTCTCCTTCCTGGTGGATCCATAGTTTAACACTGCATATGATTATACTTGTCATTGACTATTACTTTATTTTCCGTTGCATAATTATTTTCGGGATGTGGATTTCTTTTACTTATGATTTGGTTCATTGTTATTCCGGTTGATTTGCCGGTGGTTGTTGGTTGAGCCTGTTTATACTTTGGTCATTATTACATCCCGATGTTTACTTCTTGATGAATATTATTATCTGGGATTTTGAGAAATTATTAGACATAGAGATTTGGCATCCCTGGATTAAAGGGCATTTTGGTCATTTCGTATTTATTTATGTTTTGGTATATTGTTCTTGGGATGCGGTCGTTTCAGCAACTATCCCCTTTTTTTATTGGTCCTAATTTTTTCCTAGGTTGCCCATTCGGGTTTTCAACCTAGCAGGCATATCCTAACTTTTGCCTAAGCTGGCCTTTCGGGTTTTCGATATAACGGACTCTTTTCTTTTCTTTTTTTTTTTCCCTTTCTGCCTTAACTTTTCCCTAGACTACCGTTTCGGGTTTTCAACCCTGGAAGCTCTTTCATTTCTTTAACTTTTTCTTTGGGGACAATAGCTATAGACACTAAGAGAATACTGGGATTGCTAAGCTCGAGAAAGACATAAACCACTTGGGCCGGGTGTACTCGGGTGATCATTAGGGAGGTTGACTATCAACTTTAATGAGGGATTAGTATGCTTCTGAGACTTTTGGAGAGATATGCCAACTGATGACCAGATTCAAAGTGAGTCTTTTGAAAGAGACGGGCTCGATTGAAAACTGGAGCCTTGTGAAGATTGAAAAACGAGTCCAAAAGAGAGGGCCTTACGGCTACAAAGGAGGCCCAATTACAATCAATAATGTGGCATGACCATCTAGAAGTGACCCCATTATTTCCATTGAATCATCCTGGGAACCAACATTTTACAGATCGAGCCTGTTACATGATTGCCTATGTATCTGTGGATGTGTTGTTGGGTTTGAGGTGTTTGTCAGGACAATGTTTTGTGGGAATTTCAAGGGAACACTTGTCTTTTTTAACTTTCTTCCCGATTTCAAAGAATGGGTGATGAATCATTCAAGCAATAAAGGTCACTTCCTTGGGCCAAAAATTTGTGCAATAATTGGATTAAATTTGTATGCCTTTGTGAACAACGTGCAAGTGTGTAAACAAACACAGTCAGCAATAAAATAAAAAAAACAAAAAATAAAAATAAAATTTGGCTTGCATCTCATCGGCAACTTAAGACTACCTAAATACCCGAGTGACCGGGGTTAAATCCATGTAGTTCTAACACTTCAATCAATACAAATCACATCAATATATCAGCAACAAACATATCAAAATCAGTAAATCTAGAATTCAATAACCATCAGTAGGATTTGGAATCAAAAAGGGGTTGGAGTACTTACCTTGGTTGTTGGACAAAATCTGTGAGTGGACTTCTACTGGATTTTAAATAATAAAAATGGCCGATTCAGCTTTTAGCCTCAACATCCAAGTTCTAGAGCTCTCTCTCAGCTTTCTAGAGAGTCCAAGGACGCATCACTCGACACTTGTAGCTCAACATATAAATTAGTTTCTAGGACTGCTCACATCGGTAACCCCAATTTGGGTTCACCAACTTCTTGGCTTCCAGATATCTTTCGAATGCTTCCCCCTCTTTGAACAACCAATATTCTTCAACATTGATGCCCTCTGATGCCAAACTTTACGGAAATTTGCCAGAATAACAATAAAGAAAGTTTATGGGGGCTTGGAGAAGTAAAGTTTCTCAAAGTTTCTCTAAGCTTACGGGTGTACGTGTCTAAATGTCAATATTTGTCCTTTGAAAGTGAATAGCGGGCTTCACTTGTAGAGTTCTGGTAGTGCAGAGGTTGTGAACCTCTTAATAATCGAGATTATAGCTGAAAATCCTACCAGAAACACATGAAATCAAATTAATGGTCGAAAATGTTGCAAATTCCGCGTAACAATGATGACGCATGACCGCGACTGCCTGGCAGTCATCGCGACATGACCTCCCACGACTGCATTAATGACCGCCCGCAAGTTTCCGTTTCTACATGATTTTCCTATTTTGGCTCCCCATCCTCATTAATTCGAGGTCTGATTGATTTTCAACATCCAATTAAAGTTGTCAGACTAGGAATCACTGCATTCTTGTTGGTTACTCCTATTAATCACTTCAATTATCATCAGCACATCCTAATTAGCTCCAAATCATTTCACTGTTACCAAGAACTCATATTTTCTATAAAAGATAATATTAATTCTGACTTTCCGCGAAAATTAGAACTAAATGGGCTGTAAGGAATGAGTTTTTGCTGGACTAATCTTTTGTAGAGATCCATATTTCACTAATTAAACCTATAAAACGTTCTAAGTCCAGAATTATTCCATCTAATTAAATTTGGTTAAAATATTCTAAAGGTCCAAACTAACAAAATATGAAAGTCCAAATTTGGGTGTTCAGAGGGAGAAAAAAGTTGGTTTGTAGATTTCCTGCTTGACCACTTCAATGATGCTTATCAGCAAAACTCCTCTGTCGGTTCTGAGCAGCTCTCATCCGGCCATGGCGGTTGAAACACCCGTGTCCCAATTTAACAATAAAATACTAAAACTCAAGGAAATTACCAAAATACCCTTGACCGCCAGGACACGAAATCCAAAATCAAAAATATCCAATATTCTTAATAAAAACGAGATGTCATAAAGAACAAAATAATCCGGCTCAACAAGCCACAAAACAACCCGGCATCCTGCCGAAACATCATCAATACATAAACCCGGCAACCCGCCGATAATGTAAACCAAAATCAATAGACATCTCAATAAAAATCCAAAGCAGCGGAAGAAGCAAATGGAATAAAATTATGAGAAACAAAACAGTATGCTTGCCGACACTATGGATCCAACCGGGAGAACAAGCACGGCTACCTGCTGGAATGTCCACGTCCGTACTCCGGGAAAAGAAGAAAGTGACTGCACGCTAGTTATGGGTCTGAAAAACAACATTGGCGATTATGTGAGTCGCCTACTCAGTGAGCAATATAAGTCTAATTATGAGAGTGTGCAGATCAAGTCCGAAAGGAAAGAAGAGCAACAGACTAGTAAGCAACATACAACAACCAGTACTAACATGCCAAACCAATCAAGCAAACAGTTCATTATTCTCCATCTGTTGTGTGTTAAATTTTCTTATTATAGTTTATTATTCAGGGCCCCTACTGTGTGCGTCGAGCTCGGTCCCGTCTCATGAGACAACCAGGCATAAGCCCAAATAAAAACTAGGCACGAAGCCCAACATAACCATAGAGAGAGAGAGAAAGACAGAGAGAAAGAGGGAGGTAGAAAGGGGGAGGTAGAAGGAGGGTGGTAGAAACCGGTCATCACAGACCCATATGCAAATCCGCATACCACATGCTAACCCGCATGCAAACCCGAGGGGTATCACTTCCCGCTCGAAACAACCGGTCATCAGCACACAGTAGCCTAACTTCTACTGTCCATTATCTTTATTCACAGATTATGAGTTTATGTGTGCCATTAGTTGTGATCTAACAGGGTAGTGTGTTAAACCATAACAATCCGAATATCCAGCTCTTAAGCAAAACAGTACACTTAGGCACACAATACGGATCACAGCATGTTAGCAAACAAGCATGCAACTCAAACAAACCAATCCAACGAGCTCATGCATACAAACATAAAAAGACATATAAAGTCACCTCAACGACGATTGTCCTGTGGAGCTTTTCCCAAAACCGATCCTCTAGCTCCCGAGGTATTACCCGTGCCTGAATACCGGCACACACAACAAATTACAAACACAAACAATAAAGACGTGCATGCATGCAACTATAATGCTCAACTGAGTTAAACCCGTCCCAAGCTAGTCGACTATGTAATTCCCGGGTCTAAACCCGACTTAATGTTCTCTTCACCAAAACTCCGAGTACCGGGACCTAAGGTTCACCGGGCTTAAGCCCAACTAAGTCCAAGAGTAGTTCCCGGGCCTATGGCCCACACATTATGTCCTTTACGGGTTTCCGGCCTAAAACCCAATCTAAGCCCAAATTCGATTTCCGGGCCTAAAGCCCACTCCCTTAAGTCCTTATTTAATTAATTATAGGTTTGGGCTTAAAGCCCGTTACTTAAGTCCAAGCTTAATGCGATGTCCAAAGATCCCCAACCTAAGGTTCTACCCGTGTCGGTAATTACCGGCCTCATACCACTCACCCTCTCGGTTTCCACTAAACACAATTAATTACATAACCCAATTCCGATTTATAAGTACATGCCGGATATGGAATTAAAAGTACACCAAATATATACCGTGGAACGCCGAAACAAAAACCTGAGCCTTCGCTGGAATATGCCCGAGCCTCGCCGGAAAATTCCCGAGCCTTCGCCGGATTCCGGTGACCTCGCCGGAAATCAACAAGAAGCCCAATAACTACCCCCAACGAATCTGCCACAATCCCAAACAACCATTACATAAAATTTCGCAGCAAACACAATACGCAAATCCGACAGCAAAAACGAATTGAAGAAGAAAAGAGATCCTCACTGTCGACGGAACACACACACACAGCAACCCGGCAACACCAAACACGACCCACTATCCCACTGCCGGAGAAACACCACCAGAACCAACACCGGCAGAGAACGACAACCCGAATCTGCCGAATTGTAGAACGGCAGCAACCAACACACACAACACCTCCACACGCACGCAAGAAATCCAACCCGATTGAATTCACCCTGTCAGATTGCCAACCAGCACCTAGCCCACCGCCACAAGTGAACCCACGCCCACACAAACTCAATCAAACAAAATAACCCGAACCAATCCAAATCGGAAATAAAAGAGAAAGGGGCGTGAGGCTTACCGGCGACAAACCAGAGGCGGCGGCGAGGGGACGAGATGTACCCCGAGTCGTGTTCGACTCACCTTCCTCCTTCCTCTTCTACTGGCAGACGGCGACACAGCCACGGTCGGCGGTGTGGAGCGGCGAGTGAAGAAGGTGTGATGAGGTGGTGGTGTCGAAGGCGTGAGAGAGGTGACGAGAGGAGAAAGTGGTAGGCTCGGAAAAAAAGAAAAGAGGAAGAAAGGAGTGAGGAGGAAGAGAAGAAGAAGATGGGATGTTAGTGACGGCGGAAGGGAGAGAGAAAGAGAGGAAGAGAAAGTGAGAGGGGAGTGAGAAAAGGGAGGGGCGGCTGCGGCTTGGAAGAGAAGAGATGAAGAAGAAAGAAAGAAAAAGAAAAGTGAAAAGACAAAAGAAAAAGAAGGAGAGGAGAGGTGACGGCTAGGGTTTGGCCACCCCTAGTGGACGACATGTCGTTCCACTAGGCGCGGTCAACACCCTAGTCAACGCGTTTCCTTTTTTTTTTTCTAAACAGTCCCAAAACGACGTAGTTTCATAGTACCCTCCGTTAATCTTCGCGTTTCACCCCGTTCTCGGATCCGTTTCCGACGGAACCCGAGCCATGAACAATACCAACCTAAAATCAACATTTCCAAGGCATAATAATTTATTTCCTCGACTAAAACCCGAAAATACCTCAAGGGTAAAATTGGAATAAAATTTCAAAAATTCCGAAAAATCAAATTGTGATAATTCGGGGCGTTACAGCGGTCATGGGTGCCCAGAATCTCCGACAATTTCCGATTTTGTTTCTTTTTCGATCCCACGCGGTTTTGGACCAGATTTTCGGGCATAATCTTCACCATTAAGCAGGTTCATGCCCCTAGGCTCCCCAAAACACTATAAATAGGACCCCTCACACACATTTCGGGGGACACATAATCTTTCTCACATACACACCCACAAGCTCTTCTTGCTTGGAGAAACTCTACTTCTCCAAGCTTAGAAATATTTTCTAAGGCAAAAACTCTGGAGAATTTTTGTGGGGAGCGTCAAGTAGTAGTCTAGCAAGGAGGAATCAAGAAGAGGATCAACCATAGAACTAAGGAGTGACAAGAAGGTGGGTGTAGAACTCAACCCATTGCAAGGAGCTAGAGGAGGGCTACGTAAGGTAATCCTAAACCCTTTTTGATTGATTCTTAGTGATTGATTGCTGATGCTTTTGATGATGTAAGTGGCCACTGTGTGCCATGTTTATAACTACGTGGCTTTGACCCCAGTCACTCGGGTACGTAGGTAGTCTCGGTTTCACAACGGGATGCAAGCCAAGTCTTTTCTCCCCCCATTTCTTTATTTTCCATACTCTTGCACACTTGCACAAGGCACACTTTTCTCTTTAATTGCACAAAGTTTTGACCCAACACGGATGGGTGCCTAACACCTTTCCATCCCTGACGAACCCCCGATCCCATGTCTTTGGTTCGCCATGACCAGTTGCCTAAGGAGTCATTCAAGGGTTTTTCCTAAGTTTTGTCCCTAATAAAACTTAGGTGGTGACTCCAATGACGTGGGATTGACCCGAGGAAGAAGGTGATAAGGAGTAGGTGAATGGTCCCAAGTGATTTTGGGTCGGGTATTCACAGTTGGCGGCTCCGCTGGGGAAGTAGTGGGTTCAAGAAATCTTGTGCATTCATAAAGCTTTGTGTGCCTTTTTATTTGTCATCATAAGTGCCCTGCATTCATGATGATTTATGTGAAGCTGTTACCGTAAGAGGGCGAGGGAAGCCAAGTCCACCACATACTTTCTTTAAGTGATGGTGGCTTGCATGAACCTGTTTCTCGATGCTTAGCAATGATGGGGATTAAATTTCCTCGGACCTCACGCGATATCCATTATCACATGTGAGTAGGTCAACCTATTCCCTAGTGGTAGTCTTTTGGCACCCAACCAGCTGCATACCCTGAGCATCTCATGCATATTGAATCAATGAGAGGTATGTGTATTTGTTGTGTGATTTTGATTGTAGATTTTTGTATGTGTAAATAGAGTGATTTTATTTTGATAAATCAGAAAAACCAATAAAAAGTACATAGCGGGACCGCCGTGCTAACTCTGCGTAGGGTGCTATATTGCGTAGTGTGAATTAACGGGTCCGGTAAACTAACTCTAGGAGTGTAAGTATACATGTTTAGGTCGATGTTAGATTTTTGGTGTTGTTTGCCAGTTGACATCTATGTTCAATCGGTCTACCTTGTCATAGGGAGTTTACATTTGCATCCATTTGGCATTGCATTTCATGTTTTTCAAAGCACAAAAACGAATTCGAGCTAGGGTGTCTCACTTTTTAAATCCCCATCTTTTAGGCCTAAGTCTTCAACGAGATGTTTTAAAAGGATAAGAAATGTGTTTTGCAAATGTATCCCATCATATTTTCCACCATTTCCAAATATTTTCATAGAAAACGAAGCTTAAGTCTAGGATCCCTGATGACCATGAACTCTATCATTAGGATTGAACCTTTAGGACACCAGGGGTGGGTAGTACCTTAGTCGAAAGGGGATGGTGAAGATATTAGGGATGATGGCTACGTCACAAGGCGACGAGAAAGGAGGATAGGGAAGACATTGTGAACCATGGAGATATCCTGAGGCGAACGGTGAGAAGAAGGCAGAAACAATGAGGAAGCATCAACTTGAGACACCGAGGTGACTTTGTGCCTTCTTGTGGCAGAAGATGTAAGCCCCATCATCTATGGCGAAAGACGGGAGATGGGATGACTTGGTTGGGCTTTCTTATGATGTAAGTCGCAGTATTCGTGGTAGGAGAAGGAGAGACGAGGTGACCTGATTGGGCCTTCTTCAAACACAAATGTAAGCCCCAATTCTTACTTATGAACCGAATTGATGAGCCAAGATGACAAGCTGAGGAAGAGCCATACAGTAAGGGACCAACTTGACAAGCCAAGCAGAGGGACAAAGCTAGGGTAGACAATGCCATGGGACCTTCCCAAATGAACAAGGTGCGAGGCCTAGCAATTGGAAAGTAATAAAGATGGCGGTAAGAACGATGATGGAGACACGATAAGAAGACAATGGAAAAGGTTTAGACACGATGGAAAAGTTGACAACGAAGATGATGCATTCCAAGGGGTGAACAAGATGTGTAAGTGGGGGTTAACCGAGGACAATAGAGTGAATTGCTAGACATAGGTAGTATGATGACCAAGAGTCGGGAGAGGTGGTATAGCTGTTGTTTAGAGTCTAGGAGTTGAGTCAAGTCAAAGGGGGGAAGGGATAAATTCTGTGTCCAACAATCAACAGTATCGTTATTTATACTCCATTTTTTTTTACATAAGGAATAAAATCTTAACTCCCTTTTCTTTTTTATATATGGGGCAAGATGTACATGGCTTCATGATATTCCATTGGATCAATCTAGGGGACCACAAAACGAACTACGAAGACCTGATTCTGAGGATGTAATCCAACTTTTTTACATCGATTTCCAAACACTTATCCATGCCTATCCAGCCCGACACCCATGTTGACCCTATCACATCTACCTTGAACACTATTCTAGAACAGTTGCTTCCCAAAGATGAATCTCGCTTCCAAAAATACAATTGCACTTGTTCAAAAGGGGTCAGTCTCCTCGGGGGAAAATAAAAGGAAAGAAAAGAAAGAACCAAAAAAAATAAAAAGAAAAAAAACCGAAAAAGAAAAAAAAGGAAAAAGAAACGAGGAAAGAAAAGTGACCCTTAGTGCTTGAATAATTCATCATCTATTTCATGAAAGTGGGAAGAAGAAAGCATAATGAAGAAGACAAGTGTTCCCCTGCTACCTTTGGCCTCCCACCAAACACCATTCTATCAAACACCCGCCATCTTCAGTCTTTCATAGAACACTCTCTTCTCAAACCCGACACCACAACCACAGATATGTAGGTAATCTAGCAACGGGGCCTGGTCTATTGTTGGTTCCCATATTGATTCAATGGAAATATTGGAGTCATTGATTGATACGCATCCACATTGTTGATTGTATTCGGGCCTCTTTTGTAGTCGTAAGGTCTCTTTTGTTGACTTGTATTTCATGGAATTATAGCTGTCAATCGAATCCGCCTCTCTCGAGAAAATTCACTGTGGATCCGGTCATCACTTGTCACCCAGACATGTAATTCTTGGTTCCCCTTATTAAAGTCGATAAGCTACCACCTCATTGGTCATACGAGTATACCCAGCCCGAGTGGTCTTGATCTTGCCTAAGCTTTATGGTCTCAGTATTTTTTTTGCCTATGGTTGCTACTCCCACAAAACAAAAAAGAAAAAACAGAGAAATCTGCTAGGTTGAAAACCCGGAAGGGCGACTTAGGCAAAAGTTAAGACAAGCCTGCTAGGGTGAAAACCTAAGAGGGCAGCCTAGGCAAAAGTAAGGCCAAACTGAAAGTGGGGTAGTAGCCAATGACAACAAAGAGACATCTACATGCTAGATCACATTGCTCTGGCAATTCCCGAACCACTCGGTTTCAGTAAAAAGGATTTACAAGCACCTGGGCATGTTGCCTCCATATATTTTTGAAGGGATATCCATTTGTCCATCCGCCTTGGCTTGATTGAACAGTCTATCTATCAAAACCTTTTTTACAAGGAATGCTCATCTCTGGGGTCTCAGTTAGAATTCGAAATGAATGAGTTCACAGTCATTAGGAATTCTTCTCTTTGAAGCTTTTGTGTTTTTGATGGGATAACTCTCGTTTTCTCAAGTTGCTTAACTTTCACCCTGGCTCGAATAATTTTCAATGCTCATGCATCATGTTAGGGGGATTTGCACCCAAACACACCATGCAGAAGCAGAGAGCACTTGCATTCAAGAAACAAACACATCACGTAGAATTAGGGAGCACTTGCATCTGGAGAGAGGAAAGAGAGAAAAGGGAGAAACATGTCAAAAGCACTTGCATCCATAAAATCACAAGTAGAAACTAGGGGCATCCCATGCAGTGAAAAGACGACACACTTAGACATGCTCATGCATCATTTACATGTAGAACATGGATTCCTTGAGAAGGTAGACTTGGTTGAGGATAAATGATCAATGGAAGTGACAACTTCTTAAATTCATCACTTGATATAGACTTACATGTAAATGATCAATGATGTAGACTTGGTTGGGGAATAGTACCCGAGTACACCAGTACAAGCACAACTGCCCAAAGAATGCTTACCCCAATCTATCCAAAACCCAGAAATCAGCCACCAAACATCCAACACTAAGAACCAGCACAAGAAACTCCATTAATAGAATCTGAAGAACAAGCACACCGACAAGAACTTACCGGTACCAAAAAGCCTCAAGACAACACTGGATCCAAGTCTGCCCACTCTTTCTCTACTAGAACCAACACAACACAGCCGAGCCAGCACCCACGACCTGACCGTCATCACCCACAATAACCACACCCAAATACAACCACCACAGCAGCCACGTCCCCGCCACCAACATCCACCACAGCAGGCACACAGCCCGACAACACCCACGGCGAGCCACCACAACATACGAACCAACAACACACACAAACCACCACCAGAAAATCATCCATAGAAATCGAAATCAGTGCCCCTTTGGACCCATTCGAACATACAGCAAGAACAGGTGAAGTGAAGAGACGAAGGCGAAGGCTTACCGGAGCACGATGGTGGCGACGACCCAATCTCGTCAACCCGAGGAGGGCCTTGGGTTCTCTGCCTCAAGACCACTACGAGCAACTCCTCCCCTCTCGCGGACACAGATGACGGAGGCGACACCACACCGACACAGAGTGCGGGTGGGAAGGCAAGTTTAAGAAATAGAGAAACGGTGACGGGCGGCGGCGCTTCGTCGTCAAGAGGAAAAAGAAGAAAACAAAGAGAGAGAAAAAAAAGAAAAGTGGATGCGCAGCCGGCTCGAAAAAGAAAGGAGAAGAGAGGAGAAAGTGAGGAGAGAGAGAATAAGAGAAGCTTATATACCTAGGTTAATCCTGGGGTTTCCCCGCTAGCGAAACGGCGTCGTTTCAACTCTCCTCCACCCCTGGTCAACGCGCCCATACTCCCTTGGTCAACGCGCGAGCCTTCTTGAGTTTTATACCTCGAAGCTTTCAAAACGACGTAGTTTCTATAAAAACTACATTAAAGCTTAATTGCCAACTCCGAAACCCGATTAAAACCAAACCAACACCAAATAACGGTTGGAACCTTCATTAAAGAAATAATTTTAAGGAAAAGAGTTAATTTCTGGACCAAAATTCCGAAATATCTCGAGTGTAAAATTGGAATTGAAAATTCCATAAATAAAATTATGAAAAATCGGGGCGTTACAGTAGCCAATGACAGGGAAGAAATATCTGCACGCTAGACTACAATGCTCATCTAAGATGGATCACTCGATTTACCATGCCATGCTCAAGCATTCGGGCGCATTGCCTCCATCCACTTTTGAAGGGATACTCACTCACCTTGCAAGATTATTCTTCCTCCATCAAAAACTTTCAGCAGAGAAATGCTCACCCTTGGGGTCCAAGTTAGAATTTAAAGTAAATGGGTTCATAGTCATTTGGAATCATTCTCTTTGAAACTTTTGTGTTTTGATGGAATAACTCATTTTTTCTCAAGTTGCTTAAAAACAAGCATCCAACTTTTTTCTAAACTGTCATGTAGAAGTAGGGGGCACTTGCATTCAAAAACAAGCATGTGGAGACTAGGGGCACCTCCATATATTGAAAAGAAAACACATTTTAGACATGCTCATGCATCACTTAGACGTAAGACATGGATCCCATAGACAAGGTAGAATTGATTAAGGATAAATAATCAATGGAAGCGGCAACATTAAATAATTCATCATCTTGTGTAGATTTGCAAGTCCTAGGGTTGAGAGCCGAAAGGGCATGGCATGCCTGAATCAATTAAAAGGACGTTGATTGTAGGATAACGAGCATGCCATGCCCACACTGGAGAGATAGACCCCAGAACAACATTTAGACTTTAGGGGCACATCGTAGCCCAAGTTTTTTGAGATGATAAGGGCACATCATATCCAGATGATTTTACATTGTTTTTTGATTTGTCAAAAAGGAACACGCCTTATTTTTTGTTTTGAGTCGTTTAAGCCGATTTTCTAGAAGTACACTTGGGACGTGTCATGTCCCGGTTTTTGTGCTAACTTGTTTTTAGTTGTTGCGTTGATTTCCTAGTTGTGCTTTAGCGGCATGTCATACCCCGACTGCAATTGATTTTAACTTGATAAGCTGTCGAGTACATTTACACACAAGAGGCATGTCATGTCGCGAGTTCTGATGATTATATTAAGTTGATTTTTCGAAAGGGAATGTCGTGTCCCAATACTTTTTGGTCAAAATTGATTTTGTTGTTAAGTCGATTTTTCTAGGGGCAAGTCATGCCCCAACTCTTTGCTAATTTTTTTGGTCAAATGTAGATTTCCACATCAGGAGTAGACTAGGCCCACACCATGAAATTGATTTATGACTACGGACATAAGGTGCCCCAAGATGATTTTGGGTCAATAACGTTGCATAAATGCCCATGTTTTGAGTTAATTTGTACAAAATAAGGGCAGTACATTCCCCTATTTTTATTGATTTTTTAGTTGAACTATATGATGTGCCCTGAGAGTTATGATATGGACATGAGATCAAACCCTCTAGGGTAAAACGGTAGATCGGATGAGAAGAAAAGGGATGAGATGATTCCCGAAGTAGAAATTTGGTGAGCCCTCCAGGGTAAAGGTGATAGACTAACGAGAGAGAACAGGAAAGTTTCCTCAGGGAGAAAGATAAAATCCCTAAACTTGTTCTCCAGGGAGGACAATAAAATCCCAAACCTAAACAACAGCTCCCTAGGGAGGACGATAAAATCCCAAAGCTCGGGATGAGATGATTCCCACACCCGGAGTATGAAATACTTCAACCCATGGCGAACAGACAACACCATCGCCATAGCAAAAGACTCCCCAAATTTGGTTGTTCATTGCTTGCATTGTTTCTTCCTCAATTCCTAAGGACTCATCAACGAGGGGAAGCTGTGAACACCCAAATTTGCACTTCCATATTTTGTTAATTTGGACCTTTAGATTATTTTAACCCAAAGTTAATTACAAGGTTTGATTTTGGACTTAGAATGTTTTATAGGTTTAATTAGTGAAATATTAATATCCCGAGAAGTTTAGAACAATAAGTAAAAGAGATTTGATTTGGAGCTAATTAGGGTGTATTGATGTTAATTGGAGTTATTAATAGGAGTAACCAACAATAATGGAGTGATTCCTGGTTTGATAGCTTTAATTGGACGTTCAAACTCAATCAGACCTCGAATTAATGAGGATCGGGAGCCAAACTAGGAAAATCAAGCTAAAACAGAACCTTGTGGGAGGTCATCGGTGCAGGCGGGGGCGGTCATCCGTGCATGACCTCCAGCGCGGGCGATCATGTCGTGATGACGGCCAGGCAGTGGCGGTCATGCGCCACTGTTACGCGGAATTTGCAAGATTTTCGATTATTAATTCGATTTTGCACGTTTTTTGGTCGAATTTTCAGCCATAATCCCGATCATTATGAGGTTTGCAACCTCTGCACACCTAGAACTCTATAAATAGAGCCCCACATTCATTTCCAATGGACACACATTGACATCTTGACACATACACCCATAAGCTAAGAAAAGCATGGAGAAAAACGACTTCTCCAAGCCCCTAAACACTTATTTTTATTGTTATTATGGCAAATTTCTGCAAAGTTTTACATCAGAGGACATCAAGGTTGAAGAATAGTAGCTAATCAAGGAGGAGGAAGCAATCAAAAGAAATTCGGAAGACAAAAAGGTGATGAACCCGAATTGGGATTCCCGATGTGAGCAGTCCCAGAAAATAATTCATATCTCGAGCTACAAGTGTTAGATTGTTGTGTTCTTAGACTCTCTAGAATGCTAAGAGAGAGATCAACAACTTTGTTGCTGAGCCCAGAAGCTGAATTGGCCTTTTTCATTATTTAAAATCCAGTAGAAACCGACTCACAAATTCTATCCAACAACCAAGGTAAGTACTCTAATCCCTTTTTGATTCCAAATCTTGTTGATTATTGTTGAATTGATGATGTATTGATGCTGATATGTTTAATGCTGATATGATGATGTGATTTATGTTGATTGAATGTTAGAACTACGTGACTTTAACCCCGGTCACTCAGTTATGTAGGTAGTCTCAAGTAGCCAGTGAGATGCAAGCCAAATTTTGCTTTTATTTTTTTATTTTTTTTGTTTTTATTATTGTTATTGTGTTTTTTTCAATGCTTTCACACTGTTCACAAAGGCATACAATTTTAATCCATTTATTGCAAAAAGTTTTTCCCCAACATGGGTAGCGTGCTAACCCCTCCTACCCGTGATGAACCCCGAATCCAAAAATCTCTAGTCCTCTAGATCGGTCCCTTATGTTTGTTGCCTGAGAATGATTGATGCCTATGGTTTTTCCCTAAAATTTCCAAAGGAATAAAATTCGGGTGGCAACTCCTTTGATTGTTGGATTAGATAACAAGAAGGAACAAAGGTTAGGAGGCCGGAATTCTGGCCGGGTCCTCACACTTCCCTCTCTGATTTCTCTTCTTTTTAGTTTCTATTGGGTTCTTCAAAATTAGTGCTTGGTAGTTTCTAGTCTCCTTTGTTTGGCAGAAGGACCAGTTAGAGGCTGGAGAGACTTTGCAACTAAGTATAATATTCCTTTGGCTTGATGCTTGGAACGCCTCAGAACGACTTGTTACATTTTATTCCAATATTTCCAACAAAAATTAGTATTTTTCTCAAATACTTTTACTCACAGTATCAAGATTTTTTTTGGTTGGCTTTGGAAAAAAATAGAGAAAGGGGACATGGAAAATTTTTATTGAAGAATGTAAAATGGAAATATGGGACCTTACTTTTCCCTCCAATCACTCTATGCTCCCACCATGTTTCCCCATTTATCTCAAAACTATTATACAATTAAATTTTAATCACCTAATTATTTCGTAAGTACATCAAGATATGGACCTTTAAAAACAAAAGTGCATGTTTCTCCACAGCCGTGGCAATAGCAAACCATTGCCTTGGGGCATGAATTCTCTAGAAGCTAGCTTTTTGAAAAAAAATCCTGGCCCCTAAAATTAACCTTATATAATTGTTTTCTTTCAATTTCTTCCAATCTACAGGATCTTTGACAGTAAGATACTTAGGTTTCAGTCTGTCACGGAGATGATGACGAAGAAAAATTATAGCTTTTGCCATATTTGTATTAGATGTTTTTTTTTATAGTGTCTCTCAGACCATTAGCATCTAAATATATTTCAGCATCTTGTACCCATGACAAATAATTTCTTCCGGAAATGTCAAGCCTCTCAAATTCAAGTTTTGTAATATTTACCATAATACTAGTAAATAAATAAATGCAGAACATATAAAACAAGTGTAAAGAGTAATACGATAATAATAGAAAATATGCAGTATATATACGCTTACTCGATAAATTTTTCAGCAATATTACTATTATATATGTAGATATAGAAAGTATAAAAGTAGTAATAAGAAATAAGTACATTAATAGGCTTGAGACTCGTACTAATAACGTTTTACAAAATTCTAGATGAACATTCACTCCTGATGGTAATAATACAAGCATGAAGGTAATTTTACAACTTTGATGGTAATAATACAAATTGATAATAATATTGATTACAATTAAGCTAAGATGAAAGGAGCTTGAGAAGAGAGGTGTATAAGAATGAGAAGAGAGTTGGAATTTAAGAAAGGATGCAAGTGCAGAAATGTAAAGGAATGAAGCGGTATTTATTAGTGTTATCAGAACCGGACCAGACCGGCCGGTTCGACTGTGATTCGAGGGGTAAAACATATTTTTAAAGTGATTGGACCAGGCAAGAAGGTGAACTGGAAAAACTCAAATGAACAACCAGTTTTTCGGTGACCCGTCAAAACCGTTAAAAAATCGAGAATCGGACGGTTCGTTGCGCCGTACACAAAAACATTATTTTTTCCCGAATTTTTTTTTCCAAACCACACATTTGGCAAAAGCAAAAATGCAAAACTCACACACCCTCTCTCATAATCCCATTAACTACTCGTTGGGTGCTTGCAGGTTGAATAAAAAAACCCTAGATTCCTAAATTTATTTCAATCTCCCTCTCCTACTTAATCAATTCCAAGCCACCATATATGCAGCCTTTCCAAGCAAGTAGAGCACCAACGACTATGTTCTCTCCATCAATTTTCAATTTCTAGGTGAACTGTGAGTCTTTTTTGCTTTTTTCTATTCTAAATAGACCTTGTTCACTTGTGCATCCATCGCAAATTTGCTTACTCATGCTACTATCTTGTTTAATGAGTTTTATCTTCTTGCTTGAATGAATAACTCCATCAATTTATGTTCCTTCTACATTTATTCTTCTCCCGTATTCAGAACACTAATGATAATTGTGAGCATGCTTGAATAAATTACTGAAATAAGTTGAGCCTATATTAATCTGTGTTCCCCTCTCTTGTCAACCAAATAAGCTTATATATATATATAGTACATTAACCAAAAACAGAGAACATAGGACAATAGGCATTGGCAAATTTTATTTTCCTATTTTTTTTCGTGAATTTAATCAATTGATTTTGCTTGAATTGCTTGTCTCCTGCAAGTTTACTAGTTAAAGATTTACAGCTAACCTCAACCATTTATTTGTTTCTTTGTAGGTTAAAGTTCTAAACTCATGTCAACTAGTACTCCATCAATGGGTGCATCTAATTCTCATCCTTCATCTGAATGTCCCTCGCAAACCTCAAGCACAAGAGGGAAAGTTGATCCACCATGGGCACACTGCAAAGAAATCTATGAGTTTGTTTGGAAAAGTAATAGAAAGATGATAAAATGCTTGTATTGTTCTAAGGTTTTTGCTGGTGGTGGCATCAATTGATTTAAAAGGCTTATTGTTAGAATAAAGGGAAATGCAGAGCCTTATACAATGGTGTCGGATGAGATAACTCATCAAATGAAACAAGTTCATGAGGGTTATGCTTCAAACAAGAGAAAGACACAAGAGATTTTTTAAGAACAAAATCCATATTATCAATGGCAAAGAGTATAGGAAGAGGAAATGTATATGACACTGCAAGATGAAGCTCCACAACAGCAAAATAATCCACGACAAGAAGAAAATATAACGGAACCAATGCCTCATCAGAGTAACAAAGGAAGAGCAAAAGTTTTTTTGCTTAAGAAGCTGCAAAAAATTTTGGCAAAGGAGTGAAAATTGGGACAGCAAATGAGGGTGGGAAAATTAAGTCAGTCTTTACGCCAAGAACAACTTCAGGGGCTCAACCAACATTGCAAAGTGTACTCCAAAACAAGGAAGCTAAAGAAAGGTGCAGTGCTGCTATATCTAAATGGATGATTGATACTTTCATACCATTTAATGCTGTCAATCAAAAATTTTATCAACTTGCATTAGATGCTATAAGTACTTTAGGGCCAGGTTATAAAGGTCTAGGCTTTCATGAGCTTCGTGGATATTTTCTAATGAAGAATGTGGAGGAAGTTAATCGCAAGACTTAGGCAGAAACTGGTTGCACAACAATGGCTGATGGATGGACATATCAAGCTAGGAGGACTCTTATCAATTTCCTTGTATCTTTTCCAAGAGGGATTGTATTTTTAAAATCTATAGATGCTTCAAATTTTTTAAAAACAACTGAGATGTCGCACCAGCTATTTTGGAAAGTTGCTTCGCTTGTCGATGCAAAAAATCTGGTGCATGTGGACAGACAATGCTGCAAATTACGTTGCTATTGGGCGGATGTTGGAACAAGAATTTCGAACACTATTTTGCTCTCCTTGTGCATCCCATTGCATAAATCTAATGCTTCAAGATATCGGGAAATTGGATGAAGTAAGTGATATTGTGATTCATGCTTCAAAAATCACAAAGTATATATATAGTCAATATTATCCCTTGCAATTGATGAGAAAATTTACTAATGGAAGGGAGATTCTTCATCCCGCACCCACTAGATTTGCGACGAACTTTATATCTTTGCAAGGTATTTTATTACCGAAGGATGCCTTGAGAGCTATGGTTATGCGGTTTGAATGGGCTATGAAAGAATGCCTTAATCCTATCCCTGAAAAACAATCCTTGTAATAATTTCGTTTTGATCGGGTTGTGAACCTGTTCTAAGACCCAAAAGATTTATGCCAAATATGTTTAATAAATAACAAGCAAAGTCAAGAGGTTAGAAGCAAATTGAAACCAATTAGAAAAATTTACCAACAAGCGTAACTCGGCCAATTGGGAACTCATCCCCACTATTCATGCAGGAGGACACGAGACTCGATCGTGGAAACTCGGAGAAATCCTTGTACTTGTGTCGGATTTGGCCCAATTAATCCCAACGGGTTCATCTGTAACTTGCAAAAATTTATTCAACAAAAAAAAAATAAACTGAAGAAAATTACTTATTATCATGCTAAGAAAGCTAAAAAGAAATAAAAGGCCGCAACCACTATGCTAAAAGTATAGCCACCCCAAACTTAAAACTTGCAGTGTCCTCACAGCACAAAAATAGGCTAGAAAAGTCCAAAACACAAAACAGGGGCAACAATCATATTTAGCAGAAAATGAGCTTGCGGACCAAAATGTTTAAAGGAAAATAAATAGAAACAACAAAAGAACTAAAGGAACCTGAATTTGCTGTTTTTTTTATTTTCGAAACAAGAGAAAGAGTCGTGGGTTGCCTCCCGCGCAGCGCTTCTTTAACGTCTTGTAGCTGGACTTGGAGCTCCTCAAGATGAAGGTGGGTTGGAGAACGGTTGCACTACCTCTTGTCCGATAGGCTCTCCAGGATCATAAAAGCTTTGGCAACAAGACTCGGTTTCCAATTCTGAGGTCTTGTTTTTGGATGATACTCCCACTGTTAGTACAATGACCCTTCGCTAGAGGGGGGGTGAATAGCGATAATCGAATTGAAAACGAAATAGGCAGGAATTGAATGCGGAATTTAAAGAATGAAGGACACAAAGATTTTTATACTGGTTCACACACAACTAACTTGTGGCTAATCCAGTCCTTCAAGGCTCACTTGAAGAGTTTACTATCTAGTGTTAAGCTTCCGGGTGCTTAACAAACCGTTTTACAACCTGAGAGTTCAAGTCACATGAA
>JAKUCV010003994.1:29054-64779 GCA_028386065.3 Turnera subulata | reverse complement strand
GTAAGTATCAAGCTTGGGAGACATTTAGGAGTTGAGGTTGAACTCAAGAATGAATTTTGAGTCAAATGGATTGACATCAACGGGTTGATCTTATCTGTAAGGATACAGTAACATCTGAATTTTGCGGACGAAATTCTTGAAGGAGGGAATGATGTGATACCCCAGGTACACCCAGGTGCCTAGAGGGACACTCATATGACGATAGTCGAGTGTTACTTGTCCTGCGGGGACATTTGTGTTAGTTGAATCGTGTATTCGGGAATTACAGAGTAATGTTAATATTCGTGATGTACAAGTTAGTGTGGGATTTGGCTCGGTAACACGTGTTAGTAGTGGATTGAGGACAATGGTGCACATAGGCATGGCCTAGTATGCACAAATGGGTTCGTGGTGACCCGATGAAATGGATGGTCTATTTAAGGGTTACCAGGTGCTCGACCTAATTAATTGGTCGATAAATGTTGGATTATGTTAGCAAAGTATTACTTAGGTGCAATTAGTGCATTTGAGGCAGAATTGCCCAAGGGAGATACCCGCTGGCTCGAGTTGGCACGAAATGGTGCACCACGGGAGCACCGGGGTACCCGTCGGTGCACAATTAGACCCGATAGTGTGTAAAAGTGTGATTGGCCAAACCGACCAATCAGAGTGAGCCAAGTGGCTTGGGAATAAGCTGCTGGTGGCTTTGGGTGTACAAGCTAGCAGCTTGTGTGGCATGGGCTGATTGGACCGAATGTAAGCACAAGGTGGCACCAACTTGGTGCAAGTGGCACCGAGTTGGCAAGTGGTGGCTAAGGGTGCTTAATCACCTACTTGATCTGCTTTGAGGGTGTAACAAAGAAGCTCTCCCTCTCACTTGTCAGACAAAATTCGTGGCTAAGGATAGAGAAGAGAGAAAGAGAGGAGAAGAGAGGAAAAAGGAGAGAAGTGAGGCTAGGGTCGGACAGATTGACCCCTAGCCTCTAAAATGGTGATTCCGGCCAAACCATTGGCTGGAATTGAGTGAAACCAAAGCCTATAATTAGATAACATCCGTATGTTTCATATGGAACCACTTTTGGGGATTTTGTTGCTAAACTGAGAGAGTTGTATACTCTCAAAGTGGACTGTTCTACAGATGTCCCGCAACAGTCCATCTACTTGGACTAGTATTAGTATTGAAGGCATATCTGGGGCTACCGACCTCTTCTTGGGATGTTCTTTGAGGATGTGGAAAGATAAGACCTAGGGATACAACTCTTATGTTAAGGTCCGAAGCTGGTTCTGACTTTAAGGGCTTTGTATTGCGGGTTGAAGGTGATGCTTGTACAGGGCAGTTTCTGCCTGATTTGAAGAAAGATAAGTGTTATGGTTTTGAGTTGTGTTTCACAAGCTATAGATGCTGTGAACTCATGGTATTATGTGTTTATGTGTATGTAACAGGGACTAAGGTCTAAGACAACCAATGGTTCCAAAGGAAGGGAATTGGCCTAGGGATGCCTATGTGATTGTAAGTAAATGGGTTTATGCGGGTAGTGATTGCTAGTGCACCCTTTGTTGGGCAGAAGGCCATTAAGCATGCTGATTGTGTGTCATTATGTGTGTGATTTAATTGCTGGCCAGTGCTGGTTATTTTTGGTTAATTATCTATTGAGGCCTAATCATGGCTAATCGGCTTTTGTTGGTAAATGTGCATGATTGTAGTGCATTGTGAGTTGTGGGTGCATGATGATTGTGTTGTATGCTTGTGGCATACATGCTGCCCTTGCTGGCTTGGTAGCATTGCACTTGTTGTGCTATTGATTGGCATGTGATTGCCTTGTTGTGATTGTGCTTGTGATTGTGGTACCACTGGCCAGTTGGTTGAGGAGCACTAGGTGCACGAGGTAGTGCTTGCAAGGCTTGCACGTACCATGAGAAGGTGGGCACTTGTAGTAAACTTGTGCGCCATGAGATATTGGCATTGGGTACCTTGTACAGGTTGTTGAACCTTGCGGAGAATATTTCCCATTTGGTCTATTACAGGTGTGACACGATGTCCGCCAGGAGCTGTGTGAGTTGTGGTAGCAAGTCACGTGCACTTCCCGTGACTTCTCGGTTATGCCTCGTACGTGGGGCTGTGGGCTAAGGAGTAGCACTTGGATATGCTACCAAACTACATAGGTTGCCTTGGGGTGCATCATACGCTAGCTGGTCAGGGGGAATGAGACCAGTACGTGTCAGGGACACAATGGATTGTTCCGTGGCGTGAGTGCCCGGTACTTGTGCATTATTGTGTGCTGCATGACTGTGTGTTGCTCATGCCGAGCTCTGTGTGTAGTTGTAGTTGCTTTCTTGCATTGCCTGAGTTTTATACTCACCCCCCCATATCTCCCCTTGGCATGCAGGTGCGAGAATGAGTGTACGGGCAGTAGGTCGATGGGTATAGCCGAGTCGGTTTCCATTACTATTTTATTATATTAAAACACTAAAGAGCTAATGTCTTGAATTAAGAGTTAGTGCCCTTGTAGCAAGGAATTTATAACGATAGTGGATAATGTGTTTTAAATAGTTAGTATCTTATTTTGCCTTTGCTATGTTGATTTAGCTTACGTTCATGCTGCGCTGTATACTTGGTTAGTCACCCGCTAGGCAACTAGCTTCTGTAGAGAAGGTTATAGGCCTTGGGGTGCCCTATAAGCCTTGGGGTGCCCTGTGGCATGAAGTGGGTGCACACAGTGCCTGGCCTGTCATGCTTAAGCGGGGGCGTGACAGATTTGGTAGCAGAGCATAGTTATAAAATTTTGCTAAGGGGCATAGGTCGATGAGTCTTGGCTAGTACCCATCGAGTTAGAGGTTGGGGCTTGGTGAGTGGCTTGTGTCTTATATGTATTGTTTCTGTGTTTCTATGTTGTTGTATTTCTATGTTTGCTTGATATGCAGATCAGCAATCTCGTGGACATGTTATGTGGGCATGAAAAGGTTGAGAATGTGGTACTAATGTAAGTAAGTAATGAAGTTGTGGATTCAGAAACGGTTGTGATTGCAGAGCTTAAGGGTACAGCTTGTAGTAAGTGATGCATAATGTTTATGTTGGAGTGTTAAGTGTTACAAATAGTAACATAAAAAGGAGAGGTTTATAAATGGCCTGGACAAATACCACATGTGAGGGTATTAGAGTTGGTTTGGATTACTTAGAGTTAGTGTGTGGACTACTAAGTTCTCATGAAGTATGATGATGAACATGGAAATGTGTGTGAAGAACTATATCTTTTTGTGAGGTATAAGCGGAGTGGCGCTGCGGAAGCGTGGTTGGCTTTTTGGGATGCAATTGGACCTGTGGTCCTCCAATTGGTCCGGGTGGCATATTTTGGTGTGCTTGTGCAAGCACTGGTGTGCATCACCGCGAAAGTGGTGCACCTTGTGGCCCGGTTGGGGCAATTGGTTCGGTTGGCCAATTGGAGCGTCAGTGCACGAACCAATGTGCGACTGGTGCATTTTGTGGCCCGGTTGGCCAACTACTATCCTAGTACACACACTAGTGTGTGAATGGTGCATTTGGAGGTTCGGTTGGGATAGTTGGCCTTTTTGGTCAATTGGTATAGTAGTGTGCGGGTAGCACTTGTTGTCGCTGGTTGGAATAATTGGCCTTGATGGCCAATTGGTACGGCTGTGTACAGGTAGTGCACCATAGTGGGATAAGTAAGAGGTAGAAGGTATTAGTGATGAGAGAACGAGTATGTGGACTGTAGTCGTCTGTTGAGTGATGTTTCGTGTGAAAAAATTTTGCTAGGAACATGTATGGTTATATTTGGAAGGTTAGCAGTAGATTGCAGAATTTTACTTGTTTTTACTATGTGGCCACAATTTATAATGCTTTTGTAATATTTTGAAAGAAATATGCAAGTACTGCTTAGCCTAACCATTTGTACCGTGGTAAGGAGCGATAGATAGCTGTTAGAATTAGAATCTACAAGATTCCGATTGAGTCGTTAAGGTATGTGAAACGGGACAACGAGTTATGTGAGAAATGCTCATAAAGATATATGAGGATAGTACATTTGGATTGTACATTGTAAGTATCAAGCTTGGGAGACATTTAGGAGTTGAGGTTGAACTCAATAATGAATTTCGAGTCAAATGGATTGACATCAACGGGTTGATCTTATCTGTAAGGATACAGTAACATCTGAATTTTGCGGACGAAATTCTTGAAGGAGGGGATGATGTGATACCCCAGGTACACCCAGGTGCCTAGAGGGACACTCATATGACGATAGTCGAGTGTTACTTGTCCTGCGGGGACATTTGTGTTAGTTGAATCGTGTATTCGGGAATTACAGAGTAATGTTAATATTTGTTATGTACAAGTTAGTGTGGGATTTGGCTCGGTAACACGTGTTAGTAGTGGATTAAGGACAATGGTGCACATAGGCTTGGCCTAGTATGCACAAATGGGTTCGTGGTGACCCGATGAAATGGATGGTCTATTTAAGGGTTACTAGGTGCTCGACCTAATTAATTGGTTGATAAATGTTGGATTATGTTAGTAATGTATTACATAGGCGCAATTAGTGCATTTGAGGCAGAATTTCCCGAGGAAGATACCCGTTGGCTCGAGTTGGCATGAAATGGTGCACCAAGGGGAGCACCGGGGTACCCGTCGGTGCACAATTAGACCCGATAGTGTGTAAAAGTGTGATTGGCCAAACCGACCAATTAGAGTGAACCAAGTGGCTTGGGAATAAGGTGCTGGTGGCTTTGGGTGTACAAGCTAGCAGCTTGTGTGGCATGGGCTGATTGGACCGAATGTAAGCACGAGGTGGCACCAACTTGGTGCAAGTGGCACCAAGTTGGCAAGTGGTGGCTAAGGGTGCTTAGTCACCTACTTGATCTGCTTTAAGGGTGTAACAAAGCAGCTCTCCCTCTCACTTATCAGACAAATTCGTGGCTAAGGATAGAGAAGAGAGAAAGAGTGGAGAAGAGAGGAAAAAGGAGAGAAGTGAGCCTAGGGTCGGGCAGACGGACCCCTAGCCACTAAAATGGTGATTCCGGCCAAACCACCAGCTGGAATTGAGTGGAAATAAAGCCTATGATTAGCTAACATCCATATCTTTTGTATGGAACCAAGTTTGGGGATTTTGAAGCTAAACTGAGAGAGTTGTGTACTCTCAAAGTGGACTGTTCTGTAGATGTCCCGCAACAATCCTTCTGCTTGGACCAGTATTGGTATTGAAGGCATATCTGGGGCTACCGACCTCGTATTGTGATGTTCTTTGAGGATCTAAAATTAAGTCCTAGGGCTACAACTCTTATGTTGAGGTCCGAAGCTGGTTCTGACTTTAAGGGCTTTGTATTGCGGGTTGAAGGTAATGCTTGTACTTGGCAGTTTCTGCCCGATTTGAAGAACGATAATTGTTATGGTTTTGAGTTGTGTTTCACAAGCTATAGATGCTGTGAACTCATAGTGATGCAGCAACAACCCTAGAATTCCACTAGGATCACCTCTACAACTCGATCCCAAGACCTCCAATCTCCAATCAAACTAGGGTTTAGTACCCCTATTCTTCACTTCCTAAACTCAAAGGATTAGGCAACAAACAATGAGGAATACAAGGAGTTGATTAATCACCACAAGTAAACCACTTGATAAGAGAAATCAATCATAAAGAGTAAAGGCTAGAGAATCCCTCTCTTGTTTTTTATTGAATCTCTCAATCAAGAAGAACACTAAAGGTAAGCATTTAGCTTCCTTGAAATCACTCAAACTTCATGTATATTCTCATGTATAATCTGATTTCAAACTTGATACATAATTGGCTTTTATAGAAGCCAAAAAGCAAAGGATTGGATTGAAAATACAAGCACTAAACATCTTTTGTTTTCTTTAATGCACACCAACCACACTAACACCAACCACACTAGTGGGAATCTTTAGCTCCAAAGTGAATTTTCCAACCTGAAAATGAATAGTAAACGCCGGCAGTGAATAGTAATTTTCGGCAGTGAATAGTAATTTCCGGCGTGAACAGTAACTTTCCTGTTGAACGGTAAAAAACGGCTACTTTTGACTTGAATCCTTCAAAATGCTCAAAAACTTAGGAATCTCTTTAAATTCATCTCCAAACTTGTCCAACTTATCTTCTTGTAGTTCCCGATTGACCCAAGCTTGAGCATAATGTAGCATGCGGATTCTTTATCATCTTCAATCGAGCCCTTGTGACTGGTCCTTGAGGAAAGCTAATGGCGTCATCACCTTCTTGAGTTCCACTTGGTGTTGGTTTGCTCGTATCATTCCCTCCTTCCTCAAAAGGATTCGTCCTCGAATCAAAACCTAGAAAATCAAAAGGAGTTACATTAGGGACGATGATGACCATACTAACTCCATACTTACCTATCGAATCCACCGTGTAGGCACTGTCATTGACCCTTTCAAAGTCACAGTGTAACCAATCCCATACTCCTGGATCGAATGGCATTTTGCTGCTCCTGGAATCAACTCGTGCATTCCTCTTAGAAAATAATAGTAAGACAATTAACCAGAAAACAAGTGGTAAACCACTACTAGCTTGAAAACAAGCAAGAATTAGCAATTTATTCACCAATTTTCTCTGTGCCACATGCAAACAATAATCCAAGAACTTAGGGCCTCTATCAAACATGAATATCCTATGATTACCGTGCGACAACAATGTGAAATAGAACGAAACTTCATCATATATGGCATCCTTTAAGATCTCGACAGGCTCAGCATGCAAAACATCAAAACTTAAGACGAACATAGCATATGCAACACTCAATCTGAAATAAACACATGCATCAACACATACTACATCCAATAACAAGTAACAACTCGAAGTCTCATGCAACAATATGCAGTAACTAATTGCGAATAATCCATGCAATGTGAGGATAACATATCTAATAACCAACTTCACGTTTTGCAAACAGATCACATGTAAAACATCATCAAATGAATGACCTGCCATAAAATTCATAAGTCTATAGATCTTGTAAATAACATGTGTAATATCCCTTAGATTCATGAAACCAATATGTAATCGTCCAACTTCATGTAATGCAAACGGAACACATGCATCAAAGAATGCGATTGGAACATGTGCATCACATATGGTGAAATCAACAGATATTGCGAGAACCACATGCATATTATTGCCAGAAATCAAGCATGCAATAAGACACTTAACACGAATTAGTTTGCAAGTTTTAAAACATATAATACAAAACTGAATGAAAACTATAAGAAACAACTCATGACATGCAATCGAAAATTCTGCATTACCAAACCTAATTAATGCACATATGCATTCATCAAGCAAGTTAATTAAACACACATGCATATAAACACTATGAAATTGAACCAACATAGTCATGCATTCATTGGACAAAAGAAATCGATACTTTACTTGTGATTGTTCATCTCGGCAATCAACACTCATTTGCCACTTCCCATTCATCTCTGGCAATAGACTATGCGTTCCAAGCTTGTGATCGAGTTGATGCTCAACTCCCTTAAACAGTATCAATTCTCCTCCTGGATCTATCAACTTGCAACAAGCATTAGCTCGTTCCACAAAAATAGGCATAACAAGTAACTTACATGGATGATAATCAATAGAACAGTAATATAAATCACTCATCATGTTGTCCAATTTAGGCATTAAAGTCATAGAATAGGAACTTAAAACTTGATGCTCATTTGTGATTGTAATCGGCGCCCCATGTATAATTCCATCTTCCCCTTGGGCCGGCAATCTTTAGGACAAGCATCCCTAGAAACCTGCAAAAGAAACACATCACATCTAGAAAGACAAGGGTTAAGGTTAACTTCAAACCAAGCTTCCTTGTACAAAGGTACAAACAAAACCTTCACTTCTCTCTCATTTGAGTCCTTTAGCACAATTTCTTTTGAGACTTCTTTCTCACTCTTGTCATTCTCTTTCTTTTCTTTCTTCTCAAATTTTTCTTTTGAGCTCTTCTTTCCTTTTGCAAGACTCTCATCCTTTCTCTCATTCTCTCCTTTTGCAAGGCTCTCAACTTTTCTCTCTTCCTCACCTTTCACAAGGCTCTCTGCCTCTCTCTCTTTTTCACTTTTTGCAAGGCTCTCAACCTTCTTCTCTAGTTCATCTTTTGCAAGGCACTCAGCCTTCCTCTGTACCTCTTGCTTCGCCAAAGCTTCTAATGCCTCTAAAAGTTTTGCACCAACTTCTCTCATGCCTTTTAAACTCTCACTGGAACTTTTATTGTCTTCAAGCTATTCTTTATGGCGTTTCTCTTCAATGTATTCCTTAGGGTGTTCAACTCTAGCAGTTTGATACTCCTCTCTTGCATATTCCTTATGGTAGTTTCTGTCTTGTGCATTGCATCCTCCCCTTTTCCTAGATTGGTCACGATACCATACTTCTTCTTCTTTATCATAAAAGTCGTCCATATAGTCATCATAATGAACTGAAATCGGCTCTTGTCTCCTAGTCATAAATTTTTGCTGCTGCTCCTTTAAAAAATGACTAGGCGCATATCTTTTCTTCATAATCCTCTTCAATTCAGCCCATGTACTAATAAGCTCTTCTCCATACCTTTTTCTCTCTAAAATAAATTGTTGCCACCAAACACGTGCATAACCACTAAATTCTGCAACAACTAGTTTTAGCTTACTTTCTTCGGAGTAGTTATGATAGTCAAAGAACTTCTCCACTCTCTTCTCTCATTCCAAGTACGCTTTAGGATCAAGCTTGCCAAAGAAAGGCAGAATTTTCAATTGGATGCGTCCAACATCCCTATCAACACGATTTGCTCCACCTTCCCTCCTATCAAAGCTTGGATTTCTATATGTTTTTCTATCACGTCCTCCTCTTTCTCCAAATCTGTCATGTCCCCATACTCCATCAAACTCATCTTCATCATAGCTATAGTGCACAGGAGTTGATTTCTTGGTTTCCATTCCGTAACCTCCTCTACCACATCTAAAATATTCCATGATATCAACCTGCGAATACTTGTTAGTAAAACAATTCCTCACGTGTTTACACTCGTGTTTGTTCACTCTTGGCAAAGGATGTAACTCTCAGCCTCTTTCCTCTCTTGATTCTGTTCCAACTTTACAAGTTAGGATTAGATATCTCAAAATCAAGTAACCAACTTGCAACAATTAATTAACGGAAACAATGAAAGCCTAAAGAAGGAGCGAAAGGAAAAATAATTCTAGAACAAATAATGACTCCAACAAACAAGAAGAAAGATCACACACAAGGACAAGGTAATGTATGTGATGGAATAACGGTAAGTTGAGTAACTATGACACAATAATCACCCAACACAAAAAAGGCACAAAAAGCAAACAAAAGGAAAGAAAGAAAACAAAGACAGAAAAATTTGTATGGCAGGTTCCTACCCAAATCCTGCAACCTGAGACCACAAAACACAAATTCGGGTAGATTCCTCCTACACAAAACCTGCAACCCGAGACCAAAACAAGGCACAATTCGGATAGATGCCTTCTGCCTAAATTGTCGACAATAAGAATAAATTTCTACAATTTCAGCCAATCTTTTCAATCAATTCAACCACAACTGCAAGGAGATTTAACACTTGCAATTCCACACCCAAGTCCACAATTTCAATTCCAATCCAACAAACACAAATTGGCAAGGCTTCTTTCTTTCTTTTTTTTTCCCGTGAACAGTACCGATGAACAGCAACTATGAACAGTAACTCGACTATTTTTTTCCCCTTTTTAAATTTTTGAATAAAAAAAAAACACACAA
Organism: Turnera subulata; assembly: GCA_028386065.3. NCBI lineage: Eukaryota > Viridiplantae > Streptophyta > Magnoliopsida > Malpighiales > Passifloraceae > Turnera > Turnera subulata. Next base: position 55,036 of record JAKUCV010003994.1, on the reverse strand, counting down.
AACACAAGAACAGAAAAAGTAATCAATGCAAGATATGATTGATTGAACCTGTAAGCTCCGCTACCAAATGATGCAGCAACAACCCTAGAATTCCACTAGGATCACCTCTGCAACTAATTGATCCCAAAACCTCCAATCTCCAATCAAACTAGGGTTTAGTACCCCTATTCTTCACCTCCTAAACTCAAAGGATTAGGTAACAAACAATGAGGAATACAAGGAGTTGATTAATCACCACAAGTAAACCACTTGATAAGAGAAATCAATCCTAAAGAGTAAAGCCTAGAGAATCCCTCTCTTGTTTTTTATTGAATCTCTCAATCAAGAAGAACACTAAAGGTTAGCATTTAGCTTTCTTGAAATCACTCAAACTTCATGTATATTCTCATGTATAATCTGATTTCAAACTTGATACATGGTTGGCTTTTATAGAAGCCAAAAAACAAAGGATTGAATTGAAGATACAAGCACTAAACAAGCACTAAACATCTTTTGTTTTCTTTAATGCACACCAACCACACTAACACCAACCACACCAACCACACTAACACCAACCACACCAACCACACTAGTGGGAATTTTTAGCTCCAAAGTGAATTTTCCAACCTGAAAATGAATAGTGAATGCCGACAGTGAATAGTAATTTCCGGCGTGAACAGTAACTTTCCGGTTGAACGGTAAAAAACGGATACTTTTGACTTGAATCCTTCAAAATACTCACAAACTTAGGAATCTCTTTAAATTCATCTCCAAACTTGTCCAACTTATCTTCTTGTAATTCCCGATTGACCCAAGCTTGAGCATAATGTAGCATGCGATTCTTTATCATCTTCAATCGAGCCCTTGTGACTGGTCCTTGAGGAAAGCTAATGGCGTCATCACCATCTTGAGTTCCACTTGGTGTTGGTTTGCTCGTATCACATAGTATTGTGTGTTTATGTGTATGTAACAAGGACTATGGTCCAAGACAGCCAATGGTTCCAAAGGAAAAGAATTGGCCTAGGGATGCCTGTGTGATTGTAAGTAAATGGGTTTATGCGGGTAGTGATTGCTAGTGCACCCGTTGTTGGGCGGAAGGCCGTTATGCATGCTGATTGTGTGTCACTGTGTGTGTGATTTAATTGCTGGCCAGTGTTGGCTATTTTTGGTTAATTATCTATTGAGGCCTAATCATGGCTAATTGGCTTTTGTTGGTTAATTGTGCATGATTGTAGTGCATTGTGAGTTATGGGTGCATGATGATTGTGTTGTATGCTTGTGGCATACATGCTGCCCTTGCTGGCTTGGTTGCATTGCACTTGTTGTACTATTGATTGGCATGTGATTGCCTTGCTGTGATTGTGCTTGTGATAATGGTACCACTGGCCAGTTGGTTGAGGTGCACTGGGTGCACGAGGTAGTGCGTGCAAGGCTTGCACGTACCATGAGATGGTGGGCATTTGTAGTAAACTTGTGCGCCATGAGATATTAGCATTGGGTGCCTTGTACAGGTTGTTGAACCTTGCAGAGGATATTGCCCGTTTGGTCTATTATAGGTGTGACACGATGTCCGCCAGGAGCTGAGTGAGTTGTGGTAGCAAGTCACGTGCACTTCCCGTGACTTCTCGGTTATGCCTCGTACGTGGGGCTGTGGGCTAAGAAGTAACACCTGTATATACTACCAAACGACATAAGTTGCCTTGGGGCGCATCATACCCTAGCTGGTCAGGTGGGAATGAGACCAGTACGTGTCGGGGACACAATGGATTGTCCCGTGGCGTGAGTGCCCGGTACTTGAGCATTATTGTGTGCTGCATGACTGTGTGTTGCTCATGCCGAGCTCTGTGTGCAGTTGTAGTTGCTTTCTTGCATTGCCTATTTACTTGCTGAGTTTTATACTCACCCCCCATATCTCCCCTTAGCTTGCAAGTGCGAGAATGAGTGTACGGGCAGTAGGTCGATGGGTATAGCCAAGTCGGTTTCCTTCACTTTTTTATTATATTAAAACACTAAAGAGATTATGTCTTGGATTAAGAGTTAGTGCCCTTGTAGCAAGGATTTTATAACAATAGTGGATAATGAGTTTTAAACAGTTAGTATCTTTTGTCGCCTTTGCTATGTTGATTTTGCTTACATTCACGTTGTGCTTTATACTTGGTTAGTCACCCGCTAGGCAGAGGCAACTAGCTTCTGTAGAGATGGTTATAGGCCTTGGGGTGCCCTGTGGTACGAAGTGGGTGCACACGGTGCCTGGCCGGTCATCCTTAAGCGGGGCGTGACACAGATTATCCACCACCACCGGATAACTAGCTGAACCCTAAAAATTAATAGAAATCTCCCTCACCTCCGAGCCTCCACCTTGCTCCATGAAGCATTGGATCGCATCAGAGGGATTAGATTTAATCTTTACAGCTTCATGCTCTAAAGCTCCCATATTGCACTCCATTCTCACATCTTGTGGCCTATTCTCCATTGAGGAAACCTGTTTGTTACCATACTGCACCGCAGTGTTGCTTAATAACACGAGATATTCTGGTACCATTTGAGTACAAGCCTCGATTAGTCCCACTCATGAAGAGTCAGTTCCGCCATCAAAATCATTACCATAACCATTCCTTGAAACCCTTCTTCCCCTGGTACTAGACCTGCTCCTGCTACTCATCCGAGTAGCTTGACCTATTTTCTCCTTTCTCTTGGCCACATTAGTAATGTCCTTCAAAGTCTGAGTGCAAGAGATTGCCCTACCCACTCGAGGATAAGCTTCCTGTATCACAATTCCTTGATTACCTCTGGGTTTGACACTAGATTTGGATACTTGATCATTATTGCCCACACTCTTAACTATCTCAACCTCCATATCAGAACTAGAATCCTCAACCAGAATCGTTTTGCTCGACTTCCCAATGATCTTCCCACCTGCTCCTGCGTCTTTAGCACCCACATCCACTTCTAGGTCCTATAAAATATCAAATCTCGATCCATTCCCAACTCTACCAGGCTCTATAACAAGAGGAACAACCTCGGCAGTTTGACTACCATTAGAATGGGAACCGAAAGGAGAACTAGTGCCTTTAGCTTGGTCAGGATGCCTTCCCCTGCCCTTTTTATGAACCAACATCCATTCACCGCTGGTTTCAAATACTTCAGATCGCACCTTGGGTATTGCAGCCCTAGGCCTATAAGTATTAGGGGGAGCCATTCCTGTTTAACCATTAGCAGGATCCAACTTCTTAGATGGGCAAATCTCCTCTTTGTGTCCATAGAGTCCACAATTACAGCAAACCAGGTGAAGACCCTCATACTCAACTCTCCATACCCTATGCCCAAGCCGAAACTTAGCCTCTAGTGGTTTAGTAAGATCCACTTCAACACACACTTTAGCAAATTGACCTTGCTCCGCCTTAAGAGTGGCAAGATCCACCTTGATTACTCTACCCAGTTTACTTCCAAGTCCCCTCAAGAAATTTTCTTCATAGAACTCAACCAGGAGATTTAAGAAGTGAACCCATACTGCTTCTTGATCAATCGATGCATCGTATGGATCAAAGTAAGGTCTCCATGATCGAACCGTTAGGTAGTGATCCGCCACAGTCCAAGGACCCCCCATTAAGCACATTATGATAATCAGCAGCACAATCAAACCTCACAATATAATAATCATTACCCAAGTCAACAAGGGTGTAAGATCGAGAAGTTATGATGCAACCAAGGGTACACTAAGCTCAAGAGGACGAGTTGATGGAAAGTTGATCATGCTTCAAGAGTCAAACTCAAGAGCATGCTCAAAGATGGACAAGGAGAGGTACTTTGCACAAGCATGGAATAATCAAGAACTTCAAGAGATCAAGTTAAACAAGCTTGGAGAGGAGCATAAAAAGAAGCCACCATGATTTTCTTCATTAAGTTGGAGACCATGGTCCAATCGACATATCATTGTTTCTTTATTTTATTTTTGGGCCGAATTTTATTAGACATTGAATTTATAATTTCGGCTAGCTTTTATATTAATTAGTTGGGTTATTATTTTTATGGGCTTAGTCTAATTACTTGGATTATATTTTGTTGGGATTAATTAGAGTCCAAGTTATATTTGGATCAATTAAATCCTAGTCTAAGTGGGTAGTTAGGTTTCGGCCCTGGTCAATTAGAGAGTCAAGTACAATATGCTTTTGGACTAGGTTATGCCAAATTAGGGTATTAGGTTTTAGGAGGTATAAATACTTATTTTATTGTTGGGGCCGGTTAGAGATTTCAGATTTTAGAAAATAAAGAAAACGTTTACCTTTTTCAAGGTGTTCTTCTTGGTTGTGAGATGCAATCAAAAACAAAGGGAGGGATTCTCTTTACTTAATTCTTTGGGATTAATTTCACTTATCAAGAAATCATTCTTGTGGTGTTTAATTAACTCCCTATAATTCTCATTGTTTATTGCCTACTCCATAGAGATTAGGAGGCGAAGAATAGGGTTACTAAAACTTAGTTTGATTGGAGATTGGAGATCTTATGATCAATTAGTTGTAGAGGTAAATCTAGAGGGATTCTAGGTTTGTTGCTGTATCAGTTGGTAGCGGAGCTTACAGGTTCAATCAATCATACCTTGTGTCGTTGAATTCTTGTTCTTACTGTGTTTTGTTCTTGTCGCCATTGTATTTTTTTTTTTAAAAAAGAATTTCTATTGGGCTATTGTGTTGTCGACCGCTTTCTGTTGTTGTTACCCAATTCTTCTTTCAATTTGGGTATTGCTGTGCTTAGTCGACACCCTTATTACTTGATTAAAAAAAACAAAAAAAATGGGAAAGAGTTGGTGAAACATTGATTGGCGGCTGTCGATTTGGTGGATTGAATTCTTGCCAATTTCCTTCTATTTGCAGTGGTCGATTACTATCATTATTATATTAAAAAAAAGGGGGGTTGCTGAATTGTGCTGTCGACTTGTGGTGGCTGCTACCATTTTATTCTTTTCGAAAATTGGCTTGGTTGGCAGTAACCGATTGCTATATTATTAAAAAAAAATCCTACCAATTGTTGATTGAATTGAGTTGTCGACATTGCTATATTATTAAAAAAAAAATTCTGCCAATTGTTGATTGAATTGAGTTGTCGACAGTAACCATACTTTACACTTTTCCAATTAATTCTTTGTTTAACCTAGTCGACACCATCTTATACTTATTAAAAAAAAAAGGAATTGAAGGTTGAGAATTGGGCAGGTTAATTGATAGGATATCTAGTTGGGAATATCTTCTTTCTTTCTGCTTAATTGAGTGTCTTGTTTCTTTTCAGCCTTTTCTAATTGGGTGATAATTGTTTCGTATCATTCAATTACTGCAAAATTCCATCACATACATTACCTTGTACTTGTGTGTGATCTTTTCTTTTCTTGTTGGAGTCATAATTTGTTCTAGAATTGTTTTTCCTTTCTATTTTTCTTTAGGCTTTCATTGTTTCCGTTAATTAATTGTTGCAAGTTGGTTATCTGGTTTTGTGTTATCTGATCCTAACTTATTAAGTAGAAGCAGAATCTAGAGAGGAAAAAGGCTGAGAGTTCATCCCTTGCCAAGAGTGAACAGACACAAGTATAAACACGTGAGGAATTATTTTCTACTAACACTTTCTTGCAGGTGATATATCATGGAAAGTTTGAGATTTGATAGAGGATACAGAAAGTCCTTAGCTGATTTGTCACGTCCTCCTGATGGAGCATTAAAATTGTTAGAGAGGCGAAGAGCCTAGAAGTCGACTCATGTGCACTATAGTCATGCTGAAGATGATTTTGATGAGTATGGAGAAGAAGCATCGTCGTGACCAATCTAGGGAAAGGGGAGGATGCAATGCACAAAACAGAAACTACCATAAGGAATATGCAAGAGAGGAGAATAAAACTGCTAGAGTCGAATGCCACAAAGAATACCTTGAAGAGAAACACCATCAAGAATGCCTTGAAGACAACAAAAGTTCCAGTGAGAGTCTAAAAGGCATGAGAGAAGCTGGTGCAAATCTTTTAAGGGCATTAGAAGCTTTGGCAAAGCGTGAGGAAAAGAGGAAGGCTGAGAGTCTTATAAAAGGAGAGCTAGAGAGGAAGGATGAGAGCCTTGCAAAAGGTGAGCTTGAGAGGAAAGCCGAAGGCTTTGTAAAAGGAGAGCAAAAATTGAGAGAAGATGGTAAGGATGTGATCGATACTATCAAAGAGAAAAGAGAAAAGAATGATGACTTGAGTGGAAAAGGTGAAGATAAAATCGCCATACCTGAGGAAAAATCAGTGGAGCAAAAGAAACAAGTTTTAGTTGTAAACAAGAGAGAAGTGAGGGATGTGTATGTGGAAAAGAAAAGTTTGTTTGTACTTTTGTACAAAGAAACTTGGGTTAAAGCTAACACTAACCCTTATCTTTCTAGTTTTGTTGTTGTCTCTTTGCAGGATTTTAGAGATGCTTGTCCTAAGACATTCATGTTAGATGGAGGCCAAATTGAGATTGGCAAGCTCAAACCTACGGTGAAGATTCATGAAGACCAACCTGGTGGAGTAGTACATCAAGTTAAAGGTTTGTCTAGTCCTACGTCCAATGGTGAACCTAAAGAGAAGATTCAGTTACCTAATGAATCCAGGGGCAATAGACATACCCCAAAGGATGATCAAAGGCGCCAAGTGAGAGTAATTCATCCTGGAGATTTGGTTTGGGTGCATCTCATACAGCTCAAGTCATGGAATTCTAGGAATGATCATGGAGGGGATGGGCCATTTCAAGTGCTGAGGCACATCAAAGACAATGAACACAAGATTTCTTTGCATGGTGACTATCCATTGAGTGCTACTTTTAATGTTTCTAATCTTTTTCCCATTGATTTTGCAGATTTAGATTCGAGGGCGAATCTTTTTGAGGAAGGGGGGAATGATGCAACCAAGGGTACACCAAGCTCAAGAGGACGAGTTGATGGAAAGTTGATCATGCTTTAAGAGTCAATCTCAAGAGCATGCTCAAAGATGGACAAGGAGAGTCACTTTGCACAAGCTTGGAATAATCAAGAACTTCAAGAGATCAAGTTAAACAAGCTTGGAGAGGAGCATAAAGAGAAGCCACCATGATTTTCTTCATTAAGTTGGAGACCATGGTCCAATCGACATATCATTGTTTCTTTATTTTATTTTTGGGCCGAATTTTATTAGACATTGAATTTATAATTTCGGCTAGCTTTTATATTAATTAGTTGGGTTATTATTTTTGTGGACTTAGTCTAATTACTTGGGTTATATTTTGTTGGGATTAATTAGAGTCCAAGTTATATTTGGATCAATTAAATCCTAGTCTAAATGGGTAGTTAGGTTTCGGCCCAGGTCAATTAGAGAGTCAAGTACAATATGCTTTTGGACTAGGTTATGCCAAATTAGGGTGTTAGGTTTTAGGAGGTATAAATACTTATTTTATTGTTGGTGGCCGGTTAGACATTTCAGATTTTAGAAAATAAAGAAAACGTTTACCTTTTTCAAGGTGTTCTTCTTGGTTGTGAGATGTAATCAAAAATAAAGGGAGGTATTCTCTTTACTTAATTCTTTGGGATTAATTTCACTTATCAAGAAATCATTCTTGTGGCGTTTAATTAACCCCCTGTAATTCTCATTGTTTGTTGCCTATTCCATAGAGATTAGGAGGCGAAGAATAGGATTACTAAAACCTAGTTTGATTGGAGACTGGAGATCTTGGGATCAATTAGTTGCAGAGGTGAATCTAGAGGGATTCTAGGTTTGTTGCTGTATCAAGTTACCCATAGATTATTGAGGCGAGCCATCAGGAATCGATACCCCACTTTGCGACCCAAAACTTTCACAATCAGCGCATTAAGCACATTATGATAATCAGCAGCACAATCAAACCTCACAATATAATAATCATTACCCAAGTCAGCAAGGGTGAAAGATCGAGAAGTTACCCATAGATTATTGAGGTGAGCCAGCATGAATCGATACCCCACTTTGCGACCCAAAACTTTCACAATCAGCGAATGCTTCCATTTACTGGCGAGTCTTCTCTTCTCGGCCGATGAGAACCGAATAGTGGGAATATCATCATCCTCCTCGTCCCCATCAGAGTCTGAGAGAATGACCATATCATCTGACTTGAGCCCATCCTCTGCCATATCAGAGTCCTTAGCATCAAGACCCATAAGAAGGTCCTTATAGGAGCTCTTCCTTCTGGCTTCACCATCATTCTCAACCAAGCACTCTGCAGCAGCATCCATATCCACAACCCCATCCTTCATCCTAGCTTTCTTTCACACTTGTGCCCGGGCATCCTCATCTCCCTTAGGACCAGAATTGGCCTCCCTTTGAGTAGCATGAGCCGCACCAGAGGAGCTCGAAGCTGGCATACCAACTGTTCGAGGAAATGTCAAGGCAAAAAAAGAAAAAATGCAAGAGAGAAATTGAGAGAAAACCACGCGCCAAGACATGCGCTTTCTGTTCACACTTTCCTCCTTAACATCATAATCAAGACGCTAAAAGATACTAGATTAACTGTGAGAACAATAGGTGAATTTTATGTTTATTTTTTCTATTTTTTCTTTGATACTAGTGGTAGTGGGTGGAGGTAGTACTCCGAATCCGAGACCGAGACCTCTTATTTTTTGTTTTTAATTTTTTCTAACTTATACAGTATACATAATTATTGATGTAAATTATTTTACATCTACACATTGATGTTCTGTTCAATGCTATTTTTTATCCATTCATATAACGTGCAAACATGATAAAAGAGTTATGTCAAAAGAAAAAAAAAAGAAAAAGCATGATAAACATTAAAACTTGAACCGGAGTTACGTCTATTATACTACTGCTTTACTTCATGTTTTGAGAGTTCTCCCTCACATTACATCACATATCGTGTTTTTGACTTTTTTCTTTTTTTTTCCTAAAAGAATTTTCAGCAAAATGCCTTGTGCACATAATCTATTATTCTATTATATATATTTAAAGCTGTTACATCTTCAGGTTTTGACACATAGGATTTTTAGAGTCTTACTTTATGGCCATATGGAGGCTACCAAGTTTTGGCATATAAGATTTTTAAGGTCTTCCTATGATAAGAGTAAAACTCTTTTTATTTAAATTGATGAATCTGATATTAATTATACTCTTTTTTTTTAAAAAAATTCCAGTCACACCCAAATTGTTCAAAAGAAAATTTACATAGAGATTGCTTCTTTTTTAGTATTATATATATATATTTTTTCCAAAGGATGTCATCAACAAGCTTGACGGTTCGAGATCGATCGAAAGCACATTTAACTTTTATGAATCTTTTTTGGTTTTTTTGGTATTATATATTTTTTTTTCCAAAGGATGTCATCAACAAGCTTGACGGTTCGAGATCGATCGAAGCACAATTAATTTTTATGAATCTTTTTTGGCACCTTATTTTTTAAAAATGTTATCCATAGTATTTTTTTTTGTTGCTCATTCACTAACCAGATCCTTTTTTGGTATTATATTTTTTTTTTCCGAAGGATGTCATCAACAAGCTTGACGGTTCGAGATCGATCGAAGTACAATTAACTTTCATGAATCTTTTTTGGCACCTTATTTTGTAAAAGATGTTATCCATGGTATTTTTTTTTTTGCTCATTCACTAACCAGATCCTGCCAAGGGCCATACAATGTTTAATTTACTCATGCTGGCAGATTCGAGGTACAAATTTTTTTTATTGATTTCTAATCCTAAAGTTAAATGAAGGCAATAAAATTAATAAAAGGAAAAGATATTTTATATGATTGTACCAAGAAGTTGATGTTGACTACAGACAAAATGGCCATTCAAGTTGAAAAAGAAGACAATTCCCAATTGCAATATGCTATGCTATGACGCAATATGCTATGCTATGACGATAAACAAAAGCCAAGGTCAGTTACTAAAAAGTGTTGGGTTATATCTTCCAAAACAAGTTTTCACACATGGCCAACAATATGCTGTTGTTTCCCACATAACAAGTAGAGAGGGATTATGCATATTGGTGGATGATAATGAATGTACTGAAAAAAATATCATGAAAAATATTGTGTACCATGAAATTTTGGTTAAGATAGAAATAAGATATTTCTCATTCAATTTCTTAATTATCTAATTATATAATGAAATTTTTCTTTTTTTTTTTTGGTACAGTGGAAGAGAGACATAGCGCAGTGCGCAAAGTAGCTACATTACAAGCATCATGAAACAACAAAGGTAACAAAGCCGGAGGAGGCTCCGACCAAACACGAACATTAACAGATTGCTGCACGCCTACACGGGCCATTTGATCTGCACAGATATTACCCTCCCGCAAGACATGATGAACAGAACATCGCCAATCACGCCAACATATTTTTAATATCCAACCACAAAGCTACCGAGCAAGGCTCAGCCAATAAATTCACAACAACATGTGAATCACTTTCAATAATAACTTCCCGGAAGCCACGCTCCCAAGCCAAACCCAAACCAAAACGGATGGCCTGCAATTCTGCACACAGGATGGTAGTATGCCCAAGTGAAAGACAAAACCCCAACACCCAACCCCCAAAATGATTCTGAAATACTCCTCCTGCACCCGAAGGACCAGGATTACCAACACAACTACCATCTACATTCAGCTTGATAAAAGGAAATGTTGGGAAACTCCAAGCAATCCAACGAGTTGATCTGGACAAACCAGCAGAGAGGGCCGATGTAAAAGCAGCATCATACTCCCTGGCTAAATGACAAGCACGGCGAACCACCCCCTCCACTGAAAAAATTTGCTGGTCAAAAATACATCCGTTCCTTGCACACCAGATCGACCAGCACAACAACACAAATAAACTACCCCAACCTGACTCACTGGACATGGCGTTTCGATCAAACCAAATCAGAAATTCATCTTGTTGAAACAGCTGCATATGCGAATGGCTCAAGACAGCTCGCCAAACAGGCTGAACCTGAATACATGACCGAAATAAATGGTCTAAATCTTCATCCCCAACACCACATAAAGGACAAGTTTCCAATTGCCATAAACCAAGGCGCATACGCCTAGTATTAGTCAGCAGACATTTCCAACGCAACAACCAGACAAAATACAAGATCTTATGAGGCAGCTTGAGTTGCCACACCCAACTCCAAGACAAAGAAGATGGCGTGAGTAAAGGAACCCGTAGCCGAGTGTAACCCGACCGAACCGAATATTGGCCCGAAGTATTCCCAATCCAAATCTGCATATCTGGAACATGACACAATTGAGAAATGGGCATAGCAGTGATGGATTGTATAGTCTCCTCCGGAAGAACCTGAGAAACAATGGAACAATCCCATGCACGATTAAAGATTACATCTTAAATCCGCATATCTTCCAACCCAACAGGAACAGCAGTAACTTGCTCAAAAAGGGGCTCATTACCCACCCAATTATCATACCAAAAGGAAATATCATCCCCCGAGCCAAGCCTCCAACGAAACCCATCCTCCAAAAATAAAGAATTTCGAACTATGCCCTTCCAAAATGGGGATGCATTTGAAGGAGGAGAATGATGAAAAAGAGAATCTCACCCCAAATATTTAGCTCGCAGCAACCTCAAACACATCGAATCCCCACCCGTAACCAACTCCCATGCAATCTTACCCAATAATGCAACATTGTTGCGCCGCGCGGATACCCAAACCTCCCAATCTGCGAGGCTGAGTGACAGTATCCCAGTTTAATAAATGTATTCCAGCATCTACACCATGACACCAAAGGAAATCTCTCGCCATACGGTCAATATAATTGCAAGAGCTCGAAGGGAGCCACAAGGTTTGCATCACATAAAGAGGAGAAGTAGTCAAGGTCGATTGGACAAGAGTTGTGCGACCCGCCAGATTCAGGCATTTGGCCTTCCAGCCTTGTAATTTTTGTTGCACTCGATCAATAACAAACTTGTAAGTGGTTTTTGACACCCTGCCATGTAACATCGGCACCCCCAGATACCTCCCCAAATCAGTAGTGACTGTCATCTATAAAATAGCCTTGAGAGTGGTGAGAAGTCTTCGACGCACACACGGAGCCACAAACAAATAAGATTTTGATTCATTAAGTGCCATCCCAGAGCAGGAACAGAAAGCCGCAATAGTTTGTCTGATCACCCGAGCCTAAGCCATAGTGGCATCTGCAAACAACATAACATCATCTGTAAAGAGAAGATGAGAAAATGCAGGCCCTGTATTGGAAGCCCGAATCAGATGCCAATTTCCCTAGGTAACCTGATCCTCAATAAGAAGAGAGAACCTCTCCATACATAGCGCAAACAAATACGGAGATAAAGGATCTCCCTGCCGTAACCCTCTCTGACCCCTAAATTCTGGAAGAGGAGCACCATTCCATAAGATGGAAAAAGACGCCGAGGTTACACAAAACATAATCAACTGAACCAGAGCTGCTGGGAAACCGAAAAACTCCAAAGTATCCCTAAAAAACATCCAGTTGACACGATCATATGCCTTCGCCAAGTCCAACTTCAAAACCATGGCACCACTAGAGCTGCGCATCCGCCGAATAGTATGGAAAAGTTCTTGAGCAATTATAATATTATCACGAGTACCCCGTCCTAGCAAAAAACTAGCTTGCACCGGATTATTTAACTCTGATAGAAAAGGTCTCACACGGTTCACAATTACTTTGGTGAGGACCTTATAGGAAACGTTGCATAAGCTGATCGGACGGAACTGTGAAATCAACTCAGGAACCTCAAGCTTCGGTCTAAGGGATACAAAGATCTTCGACATCACTGGATCAAAGGAGCCATTAAGAAATGCAGAACGAACCAACTCCCACATATCATTGCTAAGCACATCCCAAAATCTTTTTAAAAAGATGGGCTAGAAACCATCTGGTCCCAGGGCCTTATAGTCTCCCATGAATTTTAATGCTTCCCATACTTCCCCTTTATTGACATTGCGCAGCAAAGCTTCCGCAGCTTGAGAAGTAAGGCGGGCCGCAGGCATTATGTGTGCAGGCATGGGAACAATCGACACCACTGAGCAAAATAAAGCTGAAAAATGAGAAAGGACCTCAGCCTGGATAAGAGCCTCATCCAAAGTCCAATTACCATGAACTTTCAATCGCTCCACTAGATTGCATTTCCTGCGACATACTGTAGTGAGGTGAAAATAACGGGTACAACGATCCCCCTGAACAATCCACCTTGCCCTTGATTTTTGATACCAGAATAATTCCTCTTGATGAAGAAGTTGCTTATACTCAGCCAATAAATGAGTTTCCAACACCTCTAACTGAGCTTCAACACGGTGTCCCAAAGCTGATTGAATACCTTGCAGCCGAGCGAGGAGTCGGCGTTTCCTGCGAAACAGATCACCAAAGATGGCAAAATTAAACTGCTTGGAAGCTTGTTGAACCTGAGTGAGAGTTGCCTCAAACTGCAAAGGAGTATGGGTCCAAGATGCTTCAACTACTCCCCGATAAGCCGGATGGGACAACCACATAGCCTCAAAACGGAATGGCTTCTGAGTCGGTGGCACAACAACTCCAGCCAAATCAACAAACAACGAATGGTGATCCGAATAAGAACGAGGCAAATGCACCATCGTGGCCTCAAGAAATTGGGCTCGCCACTCGCCAGTACATACCACCCGATCAAGTCTAGTTTGCACAGTCCGCCTACCTCGAACTGTGTGCACCCATGTGTAAGCCGGACCATAAAATCCCAGATCCAATAAACTCAAAGACTCCATGCGATCCAAGAACAAACGAGCCCGGACAGCAGAAAACACACCACCAACAGTTTCATAGGAGGAAGCATAATCATTAAAATCCCCCATTAAAATCCAAGGCTCACCCTGCCCAAAAGGAAGACCTGATAGATGCTCCCAAAATGAAGTATGATAAAAGGAATTTGGGCTAGCATAAACAGCAGAACACACAAATGATAAACCACCTACGACCGAAACAACAAAGGTGAGACATTGAGCATGAGAGGCAACCTGAGTTAAGGTAACCCGATGACTGTGCCATAATGCCCAAATGCCCCCCGAAAAGCCAATAGGATCTAACCGCACAGCTGAGTCAAAACCAACACTTAACGACTTCCTAGCTGCCCGAGTACCAGAAATACGAACTTCATATAAAAACACCACATCCGAATTATATTGACCGCACAAATCACGAAAACAATGAGAGAACTCCCTGTTGCCAGCACCACGACAATTCCAAGAAATTATTTTCATCATCATAATTAAAGGTAAGTGGAAAGAACACAAACTCACATAGAGTGAGACCCGATAGTAATCTCCATATCTTGCGCTGTCTCCATAGCCAAACCCGGGGTTGCTTCACTGAGAACAACCACTCTTCCTCCACCGTCATCAGGCGACCTAGGATCTATGGGAGAGGCCCCAACCGCTTTAGAATCAAAGGGAGCTCCATGAACCGGATTGGGCAAGGGGAATTGGGGTGGAGGAGAAGAAAGCTTTGACACCAGCAGTGAACCAGAAGAAGACACAGGCGGTACCAAGGGATTAACAGAAGAAATTGACCCGTGGGAGACAACGGATGGACCAGGAAGAGACACGGAATTAACCACAGATGGACTCGAATGGGCCAATGTCGTGGACGTGACCGGTCTAGTTGGGCTTAGCAGACCCTTCCCTTCGGCTTTTGAGGTTTTGAGGCCCAGAGGAAAGCTGAGAGCCCGAGTGCCCCCCTTATCAGCCCTGACTCTTTTTAACCCGAGGGACCACCACCTTTGCAATATCAACAATAGTAAAAGTTGAAGGGGCAACACGTGGCACCTCATCAAGTCTTGTGTGCTGCTCCAAAACTGAAAAACGGTTTTGTGTCCCATCAACTGATCCGCCTAGAACCTCCACTGCCCGCCACGGCCTTACCGCTCGGCTCTGCTTACCAACAATCATCCATTCCCCAAAACCTTTAGTGGGCGAAGACACTGTCCCAGAATCTTGGTCTATGTGAACACAACTAGCAGGATCATATCCCGGATCATCCGGGTCAATAACTGAAACTCGGTGACCTTCAGGACAAGGAGTTGGACATACACCAGTACGGTGACCATACATACCACATGATAAGCAGATAATGTACAAGCCTTCATACTGAACTTTGAACAACTCATCCCTAATTGTGACATCCGGTACCAAAGCATCCTTCAAATCAATTTCCACACACATTCTCGCGTAAAGAGCACGAGATGCCGTTGAAGTGTTGGAATCAATTCGCCGTGCCACTCCAATCCCCCTAGCAATAGTATCCAACACTCTAATGAAATTTTTCTTCAAACACTCTAAAACTTATTAATTTAAGATTACTTTCAAATATAGATAATTTATACCAACTTATTTTAAAAAATAAAAACACAATATTTAGACAAACAAAAAAACAAAAAAAAGTAGATATAAAATTTAAAAACACAAAATACTATTAAAAAATTTAATTTTTATTGTTTTAAAAAATGAATCATCAATTAAAAAAATTGAACCACCCTAAGGATTTTAAATTTTTGAATTTTGTTTTAAAAAAATTGAAAAAAAGAAAAAATTACTTTTAAAAAAATATTCAAAGTTTTGGAAAAAATACAAAAGGAAAGAAAATGAATGAAAAATCCACCATACGAAATTTACATAAGAGAAAGATGAGTGTTATATACATTAAAAACACAACTATAAATTATTAAGAAACTAGACTAAAGTAATATTAGAGCAAAAACTAAATTTATATGGAACATTTATTTAAAAAAACAAAAAGCATAATAAAAGAAAAAACAAAATAACAAAATAAAGTAGAAAACATAGCTCTAAAAGATATTATTCTAAAAACAAAATTAATATGAAACAGTCTCCCAAAAAAAACTAAAATTCAAAAGAAAAAAATTAATCCAAAAAGGAAAAATAAAAAAATGAATATAATATATAGCTTCAAAAAATAATTAATTATAAAAATAATTAATATGAAATATAAAAAATTTCTAAAATATAATCTCATTTTAAAATATTTTTAACAAAAAATATTTAGAATGGAAAAAATACAAAACAAAACAGAAAAAATATTATATAGAAAGGAAAAGGTACAATTATAAAAAAAATTATTATAAAAAACTCATTAACCTAGAAAACAAAAGATATTTTATAAAAAACAAAGAGGATGTTGAAAATAATGTTTTGCTAATATCTATTTATCCTATTCAGGTTTTGATAATGACAAATCAACCTTGTATTAGGACGATCATTATTATGAAGCAAAAAGAAATAATCAAGAGCAAAGACCTTTTGTGATCAAGAGTTCAAGAATGGAAGTGACAAGATCAAGCAAGAAGAACAAGAAGATTTAGGAACTCAATTTTGTACAAGGTTAAACATTCAATGTCTCTAAGTTATTGGCTCAAATAAAATCATTTTCACTCATGCATCAATTAGATCTCATTTCAATCATAATAATGTCTTCCGAGCCTCGAACATCGATGTCTAATATTTGAACATCGATGTCCTGCCTTGAAACAATTTTTCCAAAGTAGGCAGTAGTTTATAACATCGATGTAGGCATCCCTAAACCATCGATGTTCTCATGACCATTGCTCTTTAAATATTATTTTGTAGTATATGAACATCGATGTCCCACTGAATTGGCTTTCTAAAATGTTTTGGGAGTGTCCAAAACATCGATGTTCAATGTATGAACATCGATGTTATTTTGTCTCGGGTCTTGGACAATGTCTTGTGCAACATCGATGTCCTTTTGGCCAACATCGATGTTCTAGTGACCGTTAGCCCAATAATTCATATTCGCTGGCCAGGACATCGATGTCCATTTTTTCAACATCGATGTCCTTGTGACCGTTGGACTAATAATGCATATTCAAAGGCCATAACATCGATGTCCTTGATTCCAACATCGATGTTCAGCCGACATGAGTAGACACACTTTTTACCTTCTCATGCTATCTTGTTTAAAGATGTTTTAGATTGTTTTCCCAACGGTCATACATGCTTTTATCCTTATAAATAGAGCTTTTAGGTCTCTGTTTTTTTTAAAAAAATTCAACTCTCCACATTTTTAAGATTCATTGTGATATACAATTCATTTTATGAGCCAATATCATTGAGAATTGAGAGTTGCCTTCATAGAGCTTATTTTTGTACTCATACCTACTCTTAAAGAGAGTCTTGTTTTGAGTGACCTTTGTATTAACATACACTTTAAGGGAGGATTATTCCCTTGTAGTAAATTCATAGGAAGAGGGTCTTCTTTTTGTGGGAAAAGTCTTGAGGTGAGGAATCTTCAAGCAGGAGTTGTAAACGGTCTGTTAAGCACCCGGAAGCTTAACGCGGATAGTGGAATCTTCGAGAGAGTCTCTCGGAGGACTGGATTAGCCACACAAGTTGTGTGTGTGTGAACCAAGATAAATCGGTTTGTCTCACTCTCTTTCAATTCTGCATTATTATTTGTTTTAAGTTTTAATTAGTTCTTAATCGCTAATTCACCCTCCCTCTTATCTTGTTTGGGCTTACATTTGGTAGCGGAGCAAGGTCTCTTTGTTTAGGATTAATCTCCTTGAGTAAAGATCATGGCTTTTGAGGGGTATAATATCCACAAAGCTCCTTTCTTTGATGGTATAAACTTTGACTATTGGAAAGTTAGAATGCAAATGTTTCTAGAGGGTCAAGGTTTAGAAATTTGGGAGATTGTTGAGAGTGGTTGGAGTAGGCCACCTAAGCCTTTGTGTGATTGGAGTGAAAATAAGAAGAAGAAAGGCACTCTAGATGCCACAGCTAGAAACTCTTTATTATGTGCCTTAAGTAAAGAAGAATTTGAGAGAATTAGAATTTGCAAGAGTGCTCATGAAATTTGGACACTCTTATGTACAACTCATGAGGGAACAAACCAAGTAAAAGAATCCAAGACCAATAGGCTTATGAGAGAATATGAGCTTTTTACAGTGAAGTCTAATGAGTCCATCTATGATATGAGTACTAGGTTTTCAACTCTATGCAATAACCTTGTGAGCCTTGGTAAGACCATAAGTGATAAGGAGAAAGTTACTAAAGTATTAAGATCCTTGAGTAAGGAGTGGGAATCCAAAGTCACGGCTATTGAAGAGGCAAAAGATCTTAATGTTCTATCCTACAATGAGCTAATAGGTTATTTGATAGCTTATGGAATGAAGTTTGAAGGCAAAGTAGAAAAGAAGAAAGACCTTGCCTTGAAAATTCAAGATTCCGAAGAGGATGCAAGTGACAGAGATGATGATATGGCTCTAGTCACAAGGAAGTTCATGAAGTTCCTCAAGAAGAAGAGATTGCGAAAAGGGAGGAATATGAAGAGCACCTCTAAATATGAAGATACAAAGAAAAATCTGATTGTTTGCTATAAATGCAACAAACCCGGTCATATCAAATTGGAGTGCCCATACAAAAAGAAAGCAAGACTTGATTCTTCAAGGAGCACAAGCGAGAAAATCATGGTGGCATGGGATGAAGAAGACACATTATCAAGTGACACGGATAGTGATGAAGATGCGCATATATGCTTCATGGCTCTCGAAGATGATGAGGTAATTAATTCTTCTAATGACTTTACATTTGAAGAATTACATGATGCGTTCATTGATGTGCATGAAGAACTTGAGAAGTCCTTGAAAATGAATAAAAAGTATAAAAAACAACTTGTGACTCTTGAAGAAGAAAAGCATGCTCTTAATGTATCTTACAATGAACTTAATGAGAAAGTATCCTCTAATGTATGTGCTTGTGTTGTATTGGGAAAAGAGAATGAGTCTCTTAAGTCTCAAGTTGAAGATTTAAAGAAAATATTAGAGAAGTTTACAAATGGTAGAGATAATCTTAATCTTCTCCTAGGACAACAAAGAAATCCAATACAAAAGGAAGGATTAGGAGCATCAAATGTGCCATATGAGGTCAAACCTATTATGCTAAATGCTAAGACACATGAACATGGTGCCTCATCTTCTACTCATCATACTAGATCATATGAACATGCTAAACCATATGCTCAAAATGCTAGATCACATGTTCATAATACAAAATCACCTATTCATCATAGAAGGTCAAATGCTCAAAAAGCAAGACTATATGTAAGTAGTAGTAGATTCCATTTTGCTAGATTGTATGCCAATAATAGAAGACCACATTCCTACAATATTAGATCAAATGCTAATAGTGCAAGATCACATGTATACAATGCTAGAAATGAAGGATCTTATTATACTAAACCAAGCACACATGGTAGAAGATCATATGCTTATAATGCTAGAACACAAACCAATAATGTTACGTTACATGCTAGATCATTTGCATACAATGCAAAATCTCATGATTACAATTCAAGAGCACAAGCATATAGAGCTAGATCACTTCATAACCATGCTAAGTTATATACCTATGGTGGAAGGCAACAATCTTACCACGATAGAGTTCATGATCATTCTTATATTCCTTCTATCACATGCTATCATTGTGGTAAACATGGTCATGGAATTCGTACTTGCATGTTCAGGAGTAAGAATTCACATGTAAAGTATGTTTGGGTACCTAAAGGTACTAGAGCTAACATTCAAGGACCCTAGATTAAGTGGGTACCTAAATTTTGTTTAATTTTGTAGGACGACAAAGATGAGTGGGTACTTGATAGTGGATGTTCACGCCATATGACGGGTGATCAATCAAAGTTCTCATCTTTGAAAGGTAAAGGTAAAGGTAAAGTAACCTTTGGTGATAGCTCTAAGGGTAAAATACTTGAGCATGTGCTTCTTGTTGATAACTTAAAGTTCAATCTCTTAAGTATAAGTCAACTATGTGATAAGGGATATAGAGTCACCTTTGAATCTACTAAGTGCATGGTTACCTGTATTGATGATCACCTACTTTTTGTTGGGAAAAGGATTGGAAATATTTACTCAATCAACCTGAAAGATGTTGCTAACAATGATGTTAAGTGTTTTAGTCCAAAGATGGAAACACCTATTTTATGGCATAGGAGGCTTGGACACGTCAATTTGGAATTGATTTCAAAACTATCCAAGAAGGACCTTGTTAAGGGTCTACCAAAGCTCAAATTTGAAAAAGATGGAGTATGTAGAGCTTGCCAACTTGGAAAGCAAGTTAAAAGCTCCTTCAAAGCCAAAAATATGGTAACAACTTCTAGACCTCTTGAACTCTTGCATCTTGATCTTTTTGGTCCTATGAGGACAACTAGTCTTGGTGGTATGAATTATGCTTTTGTTATTGTTGGTGATTACACTAGATTTTCTTGGGTTATATTTCTTGCTAGTAAAGATCATGCTTTGTATGAGTTTGGATGCCTTGTTAGACGTTTGCAAAATGAAAAAGGTTATAAGATTTCTAAAATTAGAAGTGATCATGGTGGTGAGTTTGATAATCTTTTGTTTGATCATTATTGTGAACAATGTGGCATTGAACACACTTTTTCTACTCCTAGAACACCTCAACAAAATGGGGTTGTTGAGAGAAGAAATCGGACATTGCAAGAAATGGCACGCACTATGTTAAATGAAAATGGTATTCCTTCATACTTTTGGGCCGAAGCGGTTAATACCGCATGTTATGTGCTAAATAGAGTCTCCTTAAGGCCTATCTTCAAGAAAACTCCTTATGAACTGTGGTATGGTAGAAAACCAAATATTGATTACTTTAAGGTGTTTGGATCCAAATGCTATATTCTTAATACCAAGGACATTCTCGGTAAGTTTGATGCTAAATCGGATGAAGGTATATTTCTTGGTTACTCTATTACTAGTAAGGCCTATCGTGTGTATAACAAAAGGACTCTTCTTGTTGAAGAATCCATACATGTTGTATTTGATGACGTTGATTTGAATGGTGATAGAGATGATGATATAATAGATTTCACACATAGACCTTCACCAAGCACGAATGTTGACGCTTCAACTAGCCAAACTTCATTGGATCATGGTTCTTCACCAACAAGTACAAGTGAACCAAAAAATTATGATACTTCTTCTCCTCAATCTACTGATGCACAAGAGAAGGATAAGGGAACAATTGAAGTCAAGCCACCAAGGGGACATTCTCCTAGTGCAATTCTTGGGGATCCTACAAAAGGGGTAGTTACTAGATCATCTTTACATAATTTGAATGGTCATATTGCATTCTTGTCACAAGTCGAGCCTAAAAATGTTAAAGATGCTATTAATGATGAAAGTTGGGTTATTGCTATGCAAGAGGAGTTAAATCAATTTGAGAGAAGTCAAGTTTGGAATCTTGTTCCTAGAACTCATGATCATCCTGTTATTGGCACTAAGTGGGTCTTTAGGAATAAGTTAGATGAAAATGGTATTGTTATGAGGAACAAAGCTAGACTTGTTGCTCAAGGTTATAATCAAGAAGAAGGCATTGATTTTGATGAAACATTTGCTCCTGTTGCTAGATTAGAATCCATTCGCATGCTTCTCGCTTATGCATCATATAAAGCATTTAAATTGTTTCAAATGGATGTCAAGAGTGCATTCTTAAATGGGTATATCATGGAGGAAGTGTATGTTGAGCAACCACCCGGGTTTGAAAATCATGAGTTTCCTCATCATGTGTTTAAGCTCAAAAAGGCACTCTATGGTTTGAAACAAGCTCCAAGAGCTTGGTATGAAAGACTAAGTAAATTCCTTATTTCTAATGGTTTTACAAGAGGAAAGGTTGATACTACCTTGTTTGTCAAAACTCATATGCATGAATTACTCATTGTTCAAATATAAGTGGATGATATTCTTTTTGGTGCTACTAATGAGTTTTTGTGCAAGGAATTTGAAAAATCCATGCAAAGTGAATTTGAGATGAGCTCCATGGGAGAGTTAACTTATTTCCTTGGATTTCAAGCAAACAACTTGAAGGGGGCATATCCATTAACCAAGCCAAGTATACAAAGGAGTTACTCAAGAGATATGGGATGGATGGTGCTAAGATTAGCCCAACACCCATGAGCACTACCACTAAGCTTGACAAGGATGAAGAAGGTAAAGATGTTGATATCAAACTATGATACAGCAACACTACCAGAACAAAGCTAGATAGCACCTCCGATTCAATCGAGTCACCAAGATCAGAAATCAATTCAACCAAAAGCTTTAGTGATTACCTCTATCACCTCAAAACACAACAAAGGCGTTAAGCAACAATAGAGTAATAAACATAAGGAATCTTGTAAACGCCACAAGCAATTCAATTACTTGATAAGTAAACACAATCCCTAAAATAAACAAGAGAGAAATCCATATAACTTGCAAAACAAGGTTTAAGAGAACCTCCAACTTTATTAGCAAAATAGCTATCAATAAACAATATTCATCATCCCTCTAAAATATGAACCCCAAGGGTCTTATTTATACTAGTCTAATACTAAACCCTATTGGACTTGGACTTGTAACTAAAATAATAAAATAAAATAAAACGACTTTATGTTACTATTCACGCGGATACTATTCACGTGAACAGTAACCCTAACTCCAAAGTGGATTGGATTTGTAATTCCAATTCCCTAATGGACTAGGCTTTATAAATAAAAATAAACCCAACTTAAATAACTAAAGCCTAATAATTGCTGGCCCAGATAATAAATAACACCAAGCCGAAATTATAATCCATAAATAATAAAATTCGGCTAAACTGAAATAATAAAAATAATTGATGTCGACGTGGGCCCTACTTTCTCCAGCTAGATTGTCATCGTGGGCCCCACTCTTCTCCAAGCTTATTCTCCATCTCTTCTTGAATTTCTTGTGAGAACAAATCTTGGACATGATTCTAAAAGTGAGCTTGTGATGATGAACTTTAAGCTTGTTAGAATACATCCAAGTTCCTTGCTTGTCGTTATTGCTTCCTCCATTGTCGCCTTGACGTGCATTATTCTTCCAGTCTCTAAGCTTGCCTAGGTGATTTGCATCATTCCCTCCCTCCTCAAAACGATTCGTCCTCGAATCAATAACTACAAAATCAATTGGAGGAAATTTAGCAATATCGAAAGTAGTACGAACACTATACTGACCTTGCGAACCAATCATTATGCACAAAGGATCAAGCTTCAAGCTTCTAGCTTCGCCTCCCGGATCAAGCAACATGCAAGTAGCAATAATTTGTTCCTTCCAAAACAATAACTCAGAAATATGCATAACAAGTTATTTATGTGGATGAAAACCAATAAAGTAAGAATTTAAATTACTCATCATGTTATCCAATTTAGGCATTAAAGTCATAGAAAATGAACTTAAAACCTGATGCTCCCTTTTGATTGTAATCTGTGCCCTATGTATAGAACCTTCTTCTCTTAGAGCCGACAATCTTTTAGGACAAGCATCTTTAGGAACCTGCAAAAGAAACACATCACATCTAGAAAGACAAGGGTTAAGGTTAGATTTATAACAAGCTTCCTTGTATAAGAGTACAAACAAACTCTTTTTCCTCTCATATTCAACCCTCACTTCTCTCTCATTTGAGCCTTTTAACACAATTTCTTTTGAGGCTTCTTTTATCTCTCTTCTTCTCTGACTCTCGGCTTTCTCTTTCTTTTCTTCTCTTTTATTTTCTTTCGAACTCTCCTCTCCTTTTGCAAGGCTCTCAGCCTTCCTCTCTAGCTCACCTTTTGCAAGGCTCTCAGCCTTCCTCCCTTTCTCACTAGTGTTACAAGATTCGGTCTCTTTCTCCTTTTTCCATGCCTTCGCTTCACATGCAATTGATCTTCATAAACTTCGTTTGGAGGCAATGGTGCAAGTATAACCTTTCTATCTCCCATGGTGAATAAGTACCTATTCTTATTTTCATCATGAACCACTCCCCTATCATAATGCCAGGGTTTACCAAACAATAGATGACACGTTTCCATAGGCACAACATCACACAATACTTGGTCAAAATACCTGCCAATGGAAAAGGAAACAAGGACTTGTTTTGTTACCTCGAGTTCTCCCATGTCATTCTTCCTTTGTACCATGTAAGGTTTAGGATGCTCCAAACACTCCAATCCTAAATTTTCCACCATATATGTGCTTGCCATATTGGTCTCGCTTTCCCCTTCAATTTTAACACTCATAGCCTTCTCATCCACCAAGCATCTTGTATAGAAAAGTTTTTCCCTTCTTGGCGCCACCCTTGCAGCAGAAAGCTCCTGAATGGATTGTGTTTGTTGATCCATTCTCGCGGTCATCGCATACATTTGCTGAAAGAGTTTCTCCATCGGTGTCATAATTGCGGCCGTCTCCTCTCCATTACCACTTCCTCCTGATCCAACCATGATGTAATACCTGTAAGAAAGTTATTAGTAATAAAAGCTCCTCAAGTGTATCTCTCGTGTTTGTCTCTCGTGGCAACTGATGTTACACTCGCCTTTTACCTCTCCTGAAATCTTACTTTGTTTATTCTTCGGGATTAGTAAATCTTATCAAATAATAAACAACCTGCAACACTTCAAGAAAGAGTCAAAGAATTCCTAATCAAGAAAGAAGACAATTCAACTCTAGAGGCAAGTTAACTCCTGAAAGAAAAGATAGTCACACACAAGAACAAGATAATGTATGTGATGAATATTGTAGTAATCGAACAATATGAAACAAAGATTGCTCAATTAGAAAAAGCTGAAAGAAAAACACAACAAATAGGTAGAAAGAAAGAAAACTTCCCAATCTAGATATCCTAACAATCAACCCGCGGAAAGTATCCAAACAAGTCAAGAATTTTCTGCAATCAATGATCTCCTTGCCGAAATCTCAAACCTTCAATTTTTTTTTGATAATATAGTCCTGATGATGTCGACTAAACAAAAAGCAATAGTCTCTTTTTTTTGATTTGGTTTGTCGACTTAAGAAAGAAACAACCAGCCACACTTCCTTTTTTTTTTTAATAGTGATAGACTAAGTCGGCTGAACAGCAAACGCAAAAACCACAATTTTTTTTTTTATAGTAGTAAGTCGACAACTCACAAAGACAGCAAATTGAAAAGTAAGGTACAATGACAACACACCAACTAAGAAATTCCAATACTCCACCAAATCGACTACACAACAGAAATTGCAGCAACTCCTTTTTTTTTTTTTATAATTGAAATCGAAGACTAACAATAAAAGAAAGAAACAAAATCGAAATTTTTTTTTATATAATTTCAGCAACAGAAAAGAACTCAAGGACAGAAAACTAAATTGCAGAAAAGTAAAGGGATATGTAGTTGAAATTGATACCTAGGCTCCGCTAGCAAGATGATACGGCAACACTACCAGAACAAAGCTAGATAGCACCTTCGATTCAATCGAGTCACCAAGATCAGAAATCAATTCAACCAAAAGCTTTAGTGATTACCTCTATCACCTCAAAACACAACAAAGGCGTTAAGCAACAATAGAGTAATAAACACAAGGAATCTTGTAAACTCCACAAGCAATTCAATTACTTGATAAGTAAACACAATCCCTAAAATAAACAAGAGAGAAATCCATATAACTTGCAAAATAAGGTTTAAGAGAACCTCCAACTTTATTAGCAAAATTGCTATCAATAAACAATATTCATCATCCCTCTAAAATATGAACCCCAAGGGTCTTATTTATACTAGTCTAATACTAAACCCTAATGGACTTGGACTTGTAACTAAAATAAAATAAAACGACTTTATGTTACTATTCACGAGGGTACTATTCACGTGAACAGTAACCCTAACTCCAAAGTGGATTGGATTTGTAATTCCAATTCCCTAATGGACTAGGCTTTATAAATAAAAATAAACCCAACTTAAATAACTAAAGCCTAACAATTAATGGCCCAGATAATAAATAACACCAAGCCGAAATTATAATCCATAAATAATAAAATTCGGCTAAACTAAAATAATAAAAATAATTGATGTCGACGTGGGCCCTACTTTCTCCAGCTAGATTGTCATCGTGGGCCCCACTCTTCTCCAAGCTTATTCTCCATCTCTTCTTGAATTTCTTGTGAGAACGAATCTTGGACATGATTCTAAAAGTG